>BPLR01010745.1:0-14542 GCA_021605095.1 Caerostris extrusa
GACATGGAGCAGAAGTCGACTTCTACCTACGGTGCTCTATAAAAAAAAAAAAGCTGCTGAGGGATATGACAATAACACAACAAAAAATAGAAATGTGCAACTGCCATCAATGTCATCATTGAGATCGTTCTTTTCAAATTGTGATGACAATGTAGCAGTTTTCTTCTGTGGGAAAACCATGGGTAATGCTAAATCTCCTATTTATCTGCCTTTTTATAACGACGAATGACAACAGGAAGACCCGGCATATGAAAAAAACATTCATTATGTGTCGCTGCATATATCAATATATATATTTTCAAAAGATATATTGATTTTATTTATGTCAAATTCTGAGTATATCGAATCTGTGCCAAAACTTTCTGTTATCCATTATTAATAGTGGACAAAAATATTATCGTGGCAATTAATGAAAGGTAATGATTGTGAGACTCTATGAAATTTTAATTATTTAGAAGGCTCGGAAGTAAAAAAGTTTGAGAGCCTCTACTATGAGGAATTATGAACATTTTCCATTCATTTAAGTCTTGGGGAAAAAAAAACCGAATATTTACCTGTAATTTCCGTCTAAAGACGCAAACTTTTTTTCGTACATACGTATATTTTAATCTTTATCATTTCTGGCAGAGAGTTACAGATTTATGGTGAAGTTCATAAACGATCTTATGAATTTTATTAATGCTGCCTAAATAAAATTTTAATATAATTGAATCATCTGGATTTTGATCAGCCCTCGAGATCATTTATGTGATGTGAAACACAGATAATAGTTCACTATTTCCACTCAATATTATATTTCTTAACAATGAAATATAATTTTTCGCAAAATGTTAAGATTTTCAGTCGAATAATCTCAGCCAACTTACGAATGTAAGAAATCTATGGATGACATTCTTCGAGTGTGTAAAGCACATGCAATATTTGATTGAATGCAAATCTTTCTGATATGCATGTTGTTAAGGTATAAGTTTAGTTTGCTTAATTTCTACTCGGCTATAAAAGAAATAATAAAAAAAAATAAAAAAAAAAAAAACCTTGTGAGCAAATGCTACGTTATTTCCAATAATAAGTGCTTTCTTTTAATATTTCATCATAAAATAGACTACACACTCATTTGCTTTTAAATCTTCAACATTGCACACAACGAATGATAATCATTGATGAAAAAAAAAAAAAGAAAATGCTTTGTTTGAAATGATATTTTGTATTACGAACATTTTACTGTAGAAAATTAAAAAAAAAAAAAAAAAAAAAAAAATTGATAACATAAATAAAACTAAAATGAACAGTTGACCTGATTGTTTTATCCTCAGCTTTTCATTTAAAGAAGTATTAAAATCACCATTTACATGGAGTTTATGTATGTTATTATGGTTGTTTATTATAGAATTCTACACTTCTAAAAGTATAAAAAACACTTGTGTTTGTATTGCTTTTTAGATTTTGTGTGTGTATTGCTTAGATACATTTAATACAAATATAATGTCATAAATAAATAGTTTTTTCTGTTAACTTCAAAAATATCCATCCTAGAAAATTACCAAAGTAAATTTTTGTAATGAAAAATTCTGAAATTTTATTTTCTGAAAAGCACAGATATTTAGTATATTATTTTTTTTTAGCAAAAATGAGCAGTAATTCAAAGACTTGTTGCATGGTGATGCAAGATATAAATTATTATATATTTCATATCTTGTATCACCATTTTATATCTTGCAATTAAAAAATAATTGTCAAATAATTAGTGTGATATGTGGTTTTCTTGATTCTAATAGTATACTACTAGTTCGTTTTTCTCCATGATACTATTCCTTCGATCTCCCCTCAGTAGCAACTGTAAAATATACAATACATGTTTACATAAATAAAATTTACTTAAAAACACACAAAAAAAATAAAATAGCAAATCAATAATAATAACATTCTGCAAAAAAAAAAAAAAAAAAAAAAAATTATATAGTATACATAAGGGCCTGAATGGCCAAGGCTAGAGCTCTGTACCACAGGTTTCGGGGTTCGAGTCCCGACAGTGGCAAAGATGTTTGTTGTGGTTCAGAATCCAATTAAGTCGTAGGTCCCAGTCTCATATGACTGTTGGGTGTAGAGCTGACAACTCTACCCCGTAAAAAAAAAAAAAAAAAAAAGCATCTCTCGTCTTGAAATATACAGGCAGGTAGACGGCCTCGGCCCACACTGGGCTGTTGCACCAATGATGATGATAATAATATACATAACTTAATTCATTCCAAGACAACTCATATTTATATGCAAAGAACCACCTTAATTATGATTTCAAACTTGAATATGATAATTGGTTGGATATTTGTTGTCATTATCAATTTATTTTTCATTTAATGTTAAATATATTGTGGTTGAAAATTGCAGAATTTTTTATTTCAATTATAATTCAGTCTTGGACCATACATATTAAAATTTGTGACTTTATCATTCTATATCAAGATAAACATGATTAATTAACACATTTTTAAATAAAAGTATGAAAAAAATAATTAAAACTCTGCAAATGTGTTATATCTATTTTTTTCAGGAATTAACATATGGATCATACTGTCGCACATATAATATTATGTAACATGACTAGAATGAAACAAAAAATATCACAGTGAATGAAATAAGAAATATCAATCAATAACCAAGAAATGCCCCAAGAGAAAATTAAGGGTCACAATATGAATAAAATTCCTTTTAAGTTTTACCTACTTTTTATTAAAAGAAAGCCAATAATTATTTAAATTACTCAAATAAATATATATGGGATGAACTTTGAAAGGAGTATCAGTAGTCAATAAATAAATAGAATTGCATAATTTGGATGGAAGTTAAACGAAAGACAAATATTTATCAGTCAATAATAAGATATTTAAATATTCCTCAAGAAAATGGAAATATGAAAAAACCTTATCAACGGAGAAATGTAAGCTACAGAAAGATAACAAAAGATATACAAAAAAAATTTCCAAACATTTTTACTCGATTATAACAATATATATATTTTTCTAATGCAGCTGGCAAACACTTAGACAGTTGTCTTTGATGCCTTAAGGCAAGCCCTGCACCGACTTTACTCACTTAGCACAACCCAGGAGGTGCGTGCAGCTTTAAGATAAGCTATGGACGCGGAGCAACAATATCTCTGCAATGCTCTATGATCATGTCAGACTGGGACCTACGGCCTAAAGTGGATTCTGAACCACTGCAAACATCCATGGCACCGCTGGGGCTCGAACCCGAAACCTATGGTACCGAGTGCCACAGCGCTAGCCACTCGGCTATTCAATCCCGATTATTACAATATAATGCCATTGAAATGAATTAGACTTCAATGATTTCAAATTCAAATTTATCAAAAGTGATGAACATTCGAAGGAAAAATGTAGAAAATAATAATTGCTTTCTAGGTTCATCATCACAAATTGAGATTGATTCAAAATTTAAATAAGTGAAGAAGCAGATAAAAAAACATGAAATCATTTCAAAACATTTTTAAATTTACAACTTTTAATTCAGAATCTGTAGATTGGGTAGTACAATTTAAAAAATAATTTATAACTTTGGTACAAATGGCGCTTATCTATTTGTTTTATTTGACATACCTTGTAAAACTATATTTCCACTTAATTTTAACTATGCAGGAGACAACAAATGCCGATATTTGTTCATTATAAAAGGACATTTTTGTTCTATAACAATAAGAAATTAACATATTATGCATTGAAAACATTGAAAATACAGAAATAAAAAGTACATACACAAGGATCATTTCAAAAGCAAATATAAAGTCATTTACTGAAATATACCACAAAATTTAGAGGGTAAAATAAATAAAATGAACAATTTTTTTTTTTTAGATATTTATACCAATATAAAAAAAAAAAAAGAAACACAAATTGTATGAAATTGAATATTTTAAAGAAATTTTCCATGTTTTTATAATCTTCAGATTTTAGAAAAAGGAAATTAGGAACAGTATAACATGAGCTATTAATTTGAGTATAAAACATATAATTCCTTTAAATAAGTTACCGACTTCAAGGATTTGCCGACAATGCATGTCATTGTTTCTTAGAAAACAACGTAGGAGTATATAGTAAATAAAATAACCAATTCTATGAAATAGCAACTCGGAATAAAAAGAATTTTCTGCTCTTTATAGCTTAGATAATGCTATAGATAGAGAACGATCGAATTGTCTAAAGCAAAATAAATAATAATAACTGACTTTTTTTAATTCATAATATAACCTTTAAGTTACAAATAAACATGTTTATTACCTCTGTAACTTGAATTTTTATTTATTTTACCTCCCTAATTCAAAATAAGTTAGAAAGAATCTAAACCTCAACAAGTTGAATATTTCCTTACAAAATCCGAAACTCTATAACTCGAATTATTTTGCGTCTCCCTTGAAGTTCGACTTACAGTGGTTCTACTGTATTATAGGAAAAGAAAGCAAAATTTGTAACCAGGATTATCACCAATTTACATTAAAATTTTTAAATGCAAAAAAATTATCAGTATCAAGGTAAAAGAAACAGTTTTGAATTATGAAAATCCTGCAAGAAATTAACATTTACTTATTTTTCATGAATGTTACATAAGTAGGTAATTAATGGTATATTCAAAATAAAACCAATCATAAACATATAAAAAAAAAATTAATGTCTGATCAAATGTTGGCTAAAAGGCATTGAAAAGCTTTAGTATAAAAAGGGTAAAATTAAAAAATAATAATCAACCTACATCCATTTACATTTCTGTGACATGACCTCCTTCTCCTGAGTTGGATTCCTGCTCCTCTCTTTCTTCAGTCAATTCTTGAATATACAATATATTGTTACAGCGTACTAACACAATTGCCATAACGGTGCTTGACCTTTTACCATTCTTTTTGTCTGTAACATCTTCAAGCTAGAAAAGTAAATTTTTCACATTTAGAATTTAATATATTGCATAAAAATAATATTTCTTTTATTTATATATTCAAAAATTATATTAATTAAAATTTGATATTCTTTTTGTATTTCACCTTTTAATGTGCAAAACTACATATCCATATAGAGCATTAGTAAAGTTCTTGAGAAGTAATAAGATATACCTTCCAATAAAAAGCATTGAATATTTATTTTATTTAATAAAAATAAAAAAAAATATTCTTTTTCTCATATTTCAAATACTATTTGCATTATCATTTAAAGTTGCTTTATTAACATATATTTGACATATTTTAAACACATTTTCTCAATAATAAAAATTATTTTATGATTCTATACATTAATGTCCTCTCCATACTTTTATGAATTTCTCACAAACAAAAATTAAAAATAAGGAAAACAAACAAACATACAAAGGAAACATTAAAATAACAATTACTATTTTAATAATAGAGTCAGTTTATATACTCCTGTAACAAGCATTAACAATTTTAAATTGATATAAAAAATAATACTAACTGTAAGGTTCATGTATTTATCAATCTGTACAAGTTTTCCAAAATACTTATTCCCCATTTCAATGTTACGCCAACTTTCTTGCCTAACAATGTCTTTAAAAATTGCCGGGGATTAAGAACATCAGACATCTAAAGAAAACACAAATTCATTTATAATAAATTCATACAATAAAAAAAAAAAATTAGGATTTCATAAAAAGCAGCTTTGAAAATGAGATAAGACATATAAATTTAATGATCTAATTTGCAGGTACTGAAAGGTTAATGTTCAATTATTGGCAATGATTTAATAAAATTTCTTTCTATTAATCAAGCCGAGACAATGCACATGAAAAACATATACATAATAATGAAAACAAATTAACTAAATTATTTTAAATAATAATTACAAAACCGAAAAATCATAATTGTTTAAACAGCCATTAAATTTTAAGAAAAAAATACATATTTACATATCAATAATATGTTTGAATTCATGAAGCCAAATTCTATACAAATAGCTCAAAAAGATATAACATTTTACTTAAAGTGAAAAAATTAAATTTATATAAAGAATTTCACCATAAGTTATACAATTGCATTAAATAATAATCCATATATTACATGTTGAGAATCATATTTAATTATCACTATGCTTTGAAAACAAAATCAATTTTATGGGAATGAAGTTAATTACCGCCCACTACTGCCAGATTAAAAAAAGTACCATTATTTATCAAATAGGACAATTGATATCAATTCATCATTTTTAAAAAATAATTATGAATAAAATTCATAACTAAATTATCATAAAAACATCTGAACCTGGAAAAAAACATTTAAAAAAAAAAAAAAAAATTTCGACACCAGAAACGTGCAACAAAACTGGGCAGTATAAAGAGTTGAGATTTTTTTAAATGGTTATTTTGATAGATCTTTATTCAAAGATATAAGACAAATAGAAAACCGTTCCGTTTCTGCCGGCTTCTCACAGTGATGGATTTAGGTTCGATGGCACCCTAGGCCCAAGTTAATTTGACGCCCTTATATATAATAATATGAATAGTAATAATGGCTTCAATTAAATTTAGGCATGAATTAAATATATATATATATATTGGTATAACAACTAAACATACAATTCAGAATAAATTGCTTTTAATTAAGAAATAAATCATATCCATCTAATTAATCATACAATATATATTTGTTTCTTGCTTTCATCCGTGCGAAAGTATTAATGACATCCTCATACTTCTTGAACTAATTGTGTTTCAATGCTTAATAATGCAAGTGCATTGAGCCTATCTTGCTTCATACCTGAACTTTTTTTAGTAAGATTTTAAAACATAGAAATAAAAATTCACAATAAACTGTCGGTTATTTATTCAATGTAAAATATATCCGTCAAAATGTTAAAACAGCAAATTTTATTAGAATATAAGATCTTTACTCTGTAAGAACATTGAAAAGACTGAACACAAGAATAAAAGCATTGTGACTCAATACTCAAAAAAAAAAAAAAAAAATAAATAAATAAAGTTTAACTGAAACATTTTTCAAAATATCGTTACTTGAACATGTCAATGAGAGCAGTCTAGCTCTAGCTTCGAGTTTCAGCGTCCAGGATTCTCTCAAAAGTAAACAAAAACAATGTATGCACTTGAAGTTCGAAGAAATATGATGCTAGTAAAGACCTCAAGCCATTGAGATTGATGCTTAGAGAAAAGATGTTAACAAAATAAATGAAATACTATTCAGCTTCTATCGACACTTTGATTAAATACAAAAATTTATGTCCTTTTATTATATGACTCATTGCTTTAGAATAATTTTTTTCACAGTCTACCTAATAAAAATTTAATTTTGAATTCTATTTCAAATTATTCTTTGCAATGCTATTAAAAATAGTTATCAATTTCTTTTATTAATCAGATAAATTGACTCATTTAATTTGTGTTTTGGGGCCTATTTTTTTTTTATATTTTTGTGATTTTCAAGGTCTAGTACAGCCTTTTAAATTGATCATGGTAATCTTTGAGAAACGTCTCACATTATGTAAACTGTAAAATTGCGAGATTAAAAAAAAAAAAAATTAAAAAGTTTTTGAGTAACAGGACAAATGTATAATTAAATATGATGAATTAATATTGTGTGTTATAATGATGAGCAAACAAAAGCTACATTTAGATTTTTTAAGAAAAATTAATAAAAAATCTAACGTCAAAAGATAAATGCTATACTTAACGAAAATTTTTTTAGTACCTATTTGTCAGATATTTTAAATTTTACTACTTACACGATTAATTATTTTAAAAATAATTCTACCCTTTAAATATTGACAGCTTGAGGTTGTCAAAGCAAGAAAAGAAGCATTAAAATTCGGTCTTACATTTGATAAAAAACAAAATCGATTTCAAATTTTTGCCGGCGTAGGCTCGGGCCCAAGCCTAAATCTGTCACTGGCTTCTTATGATCATGTGTGAACTTTTTCATTATTTTCATTTACAATGTTCGCCAAATTCTTTTAGTCACCTTAAAAAATTAAATTCTTACCTTGATTCTTGATTTTTTAAGAGGGAGATTAAAGCACGTCAAACACACAACTTCGACCGACAAAAGAGACGCTATCTAAAAGACAAGGAATGAACACCAGAGGGAGATCGTTGTCTTTAATGAAAACGGAAACGACAAATATCTGTTTCGGAGTACATATGGGGTAAATATACCCTGGAAACCTCCACATAATCATTAAGATAGTTAAATTTACATTATTGAAATTACATCTTTAATTTAGATAAAAAAAAGAAAAGTCTACACTAATAAGTTAAATAATCAAAAGAAAGAAGTAAGTTAGATAACATTTGGGGGAAATAAATTACGATAGCCAGTATTTGTGTTAGATTTCCACATCGTAGCAATAAAATGAAAATTTAAGGAGCCAAATAGACACCTCAGATTTTCAATTTAGCTATTTTGGTCATTTTGAGTCCCACGAATTCTTTTTAGACGTGGGAAGGACTCAAACGTCGCATCGTAGATAGCTCTAGGTCTTTTTCTAGAGCTACTGACACCAGGATCGTAAACACGAATTGTGCGAATAGCTTCATTGCGAATCTGAGGGCATTTATCATGAAAATTTTTTGAATATGTAATCCATTATCGGATTAAGATCAAGATCTTTATGGATTTGTTTCCGTCTAACAAACCACGCAGCATTAACTATACTGGCTACCTGTCTGTTCTGGAAACCTTGCAACTTTTGGAGATTTTTCAATGAAGTGGAACCATAGGTGAGAATTGGTCGAAGAATCAACTTATAGAGCAGTAGCTTATGTCTGATCGCTAGCCTACTCTTACGAGAAATTAGGCTTTTGAGTTTTTACTGACAGCAGATGCTTTTGCAACTACTTTAGAGATATGGGAATTAAAGTTCAATTTTGAGTCTAAAACCAACCCTAGGTACATATATTCAGTAACCCAGGGGGCGGGCAGGCCAAAAATGGTGACATCATTTAAGTTATCAATATGCTTCAAAGTTAAGAGGAGGCACGCACTTTTATTAGGATTAACCTTTATTTTCCATGTGGTCAGCCAACTTTCTAATTGAGTGATATAATTATTCAACTGAGCAACGACGGAGTTTGGTGTTTTGTGCTGACTAATAATCGCTCTGTCATCTGCAAATATCGCTAGCTGACATTTTGTCGGTCTAGGGATATCGTTTACAGAGATTAAAAATAAACGTGGCCCTAGAAGTGAGCCCTGTGGAACGCCGCTCCTGATTGGACGGGGACGAGAGATAGTATTTTAAAATCTAACTCGGAATTTACGAGCATAGAGATAGGAGTGCAAAAGATGAATTAAATGATCCGAAAAGCCAAGTCGCATGAGCTTGGATATTAAGCCATTATGCCAAATTTTGTCAAAGGCTTTGACTACGTCCAGAAATAATATTCCCGTAGATTTTCGATTGTTAAAGCCTTCACGGATCAGCTCATGAACATGTAAGAGCTGATGATTTGTTCTGAGTTGGTTCCGGAATCCAAATTGTTCCGGAATAAGTATATCATTATTAATGCAATGCTGATCCAGGCTTTTAAGAATCGAATATACGAATATTTTGCTCATACTGCTGATTAGTGAGATTGGACGGTAATTTTGAGGATAACCTAAATTACATTCAGGTTTAGGAATGGGAATGATTACGGCAGTTTTCCAACTCTTAATAAAATAGCACGTCAAGAAATTAATGAGATAAGTGATAATTAAAATATAAGAATAGGGGAGAGATTTTAACATGCGATTAGAAATAGAGTCCAATCCAGGAGCTTTGTTGGTTGCAGTTTTCTTGATATAATCACAGACTTCCCTCGGGCTAACTATGTCTATCGGTTTAGTGAAATTTTGTGAGAGGAAAGTCTTTACTTCAGTGTTGGTGAGTCGGAAGAATCTTTTATCTTCAACGTCGTGGTTTGTCTCAAATTGCAGTTGAAGGCTGTCTGCCAAGAGTTCCACTTTCTCCTTCGGGGCATACACCGAACGACCATTTGAACAAAGTAGAGGGAGAATATTTGTGTAAGGTTTGTGTAAAAGGGGCGTGCGTCTAAAAATAGTCTTGTCTGCAGGCGATAGCGCCGCAATGGAATGTTTCCATCGTTGCTGTAAATAGTTTCTAATCAGAATTCTGATTTCATTTCTTTTACTATTGTATGAATTTCGGAGACTTGGATCTCTCATTCTTTGCCAAACGTTCCGGAGCCTATTTCTGGTATTTATCGCTGTTTTTATGTTGGCTGGACGGTGGAGGTTTAAATTTAGGTTTAGAGGCTTCTTTATATGAACTTAGAATAGTATTTTCTATTTCGATAATCAAATTATCGGCATTATCATCTATGTTTAAAATTAATTTGGGAAGAGGTATTTTAATGAGGATATGATTGAAGACTTTCCAATTACTATTAAGTTGGCATCAAGGGAAATGATAACGGGAGGTGACCGGAATCTATATCCGATTCTACCTCAATTTTATAATTAAAGGGGATGTATTTAAAGATCGCCATGTTTAAGACATTTCCTCGGCGATGATGAATGTCATATCTAGTCGGTTGGTGGGGGGGGGCAACAACTCTCATTCCTCGTTGGTTGCAAATATAACGATACAGTTCAGAACCGTAACGATTTGCCCTCCTACCAAGGTTCCAACTGAAGTGAGGAGCTTTAGATCACCAGCAATATCACATTAGGTCCAAGTCTAAAAATTTTATCTAGATCCTCCATCGGAAAACCACATGGACGATGAGGGGGTACATAAATAGAAACAATAATGATTGGTGGGCTGTTAAATAAATTAACCTGAACTGCAATAGACTAAGACAGATTTAAATTTACAACATCAACATTATGATGAGAGATTGAACTTTTAATATAGATACAAGTGCCTCCGCTTAAACGGTTATAATTAGGATAGGTTCTATCAAATCGATAGAGTCGGAAATTAAAGATCAGTGGGGTCAAACCAGGGCGTAAAAGCGTTTCCTGGACCAGAAAAACATCAATATTTTGCTCTGATACAAATTCTCTTACCTCATTGATTTTGGGATGCAGTCCATTTGCATTCCAGGCTCCAACTCTGAGAAGCTGCAAGTTGACCGGGAACATTAATTTATGTTGGATGTCATCATAGTGTAATTTTTAAAGATGATGTAGGCCCGGAGATGGCTGTCTGTTGTTTTTTTTTTTAGTTCTGGTATGCTGTGGTAAAAGGCTTCTACCAGAATTGTAGCGGCCAGTCCGCTGTTCACAAGTTTAATCAAATCTGCTATTATATCAGCGCAATCTAAATTGTTGTTACAGGGCTGTGCAACATTTGTAAGTTTGGCAGGCGGTGAGATTGTTTGATGGAATACCGGCAATTGTCTCTGCATTGCAGTTACTTGCAACGGGAACGGTGGTATTAGTTGATCAGTTTGAGTTGCCGTCACTGAAGATGGGTGTAAGTCGCCTTGATGAGGTGTATTGACACTTACTTAATTTGGGTGCGCGGAAGTTGCATTTTGCTTTGGAAGGATCGGGAAATTTGTCTGTAGGGCACTTAGCTGTGGTTGCACCTGATGGTGCTTGCCGGAGATCAATGCTGCATATGATAGCTGATTGCTGACCGTTCTGGAGGGCATCTGAGGTTGCTTCGGCAGGGCCTTTTTAGCCATTTGTTTTTAGCCGTTTCCGGGAAAACGTGAGCAGCTCCTGCAGTTGGCCGCCTGTGCACCTCCACAGTTTGCACACGTGGCTGGTTCTTCAAGTGGCCTGTCGCAGTCTTTTGCGTTATGAGGACCAGCGCATTTAACACGTTTTTTCGGAAGCCCACAGACTTCCGAAGAAGGAAGAAATCCCTAGCAATTCCAGCATGGGCTGGGACAGGGCGTTCTCTGTAGGCCTCAACAGTTACCATGGCTTCAAGCAACTCCGTAGTTCTGTAGATTGCCTCGCTATTTCTGTTCTGTTTGTTCTGCACATAAAACAGCGTCATGGGTTCCTTTGTGCGGAACTTGGATAGGCGAGATATTTTGTGGGCAGCAAACTCGGCATGGGACAGCTGGTCCTCAATTTCCTTTGTGTCAGTGTTCACTGGTAGTCCTCGTATTACTACCTTTACAGGCCTTTACTGCTTAAGCTTATAGCTTTTGTAGTCGAGGCCTGTTTGGTCGGTATACTTAGTCAATTTCCTGAAGTCATCATCATTTCCGACCTGTACTTTCATAAACTGGCTTGTATATTTAGCCTGGATGTTGGGAACTTCATTTCTTAGCATAGAAAGAGTCACAGCCCAGCTGTTAGTTGGCTGGAAGAAAATTGGTGGAGGTCTGGTCGCCCTTGGTGCATCGGTGTTTATTTCCAGAATTGTGTTTACATTTCCAACCGGCGCAAAGGGATTTGCTGTTGCGATGGGTGTAGGGTCCTGCGGAGATCTCATTGCCTTCTTTTGTAGGTGTTTGGGGGCCGGGGAGTTTTAAATCCATCATCGTCTGCAGGCCTTTTCGTCTGTTTTTTGGAGGTGTTGGGCTCCTCTGTAGGTTTGGTGGTTTCACTGTTAATTTTTTAGGTGAGCCCTTTTTGTGCTTTGAGCTCCTTAGATTTAAGCCGAGCCTCAGCATCGTTGATATCTTTGGCAGAAGGATACCTATACTGTAAAACTCCGAGGGATTCACAGAGGGTCCTTTGTTCATTTACTATTTGTTTGGCCGGGGTAGTAAGTTGGGCCACATTTGCGCACTGGACATCGTAACCCAAAGCTCTACGTGCCAAGTAAATTCTGATCAGCTCCTGGCGATATTCAACGATCTTTAGAAATCCCGTTCGGTTTGCTATCAAGAATTCTTGTTTGTATCGGAGTCGGTTTTGTTGATGTCCATGTCCAGAATGTCGTGTTCAGTAGTCGATTTATGGGTTGTGGGGGCATCATTTGGATAACCCTGCTCGTGTAGAGGTGTGCTTTGCGGTGATTCGATGTCAGTGTTCATCATTAGTCCTATTCCTGGGTCTTTATCCGTTAATGATATCTGGGTGTTGATTGGAGAAGACGAAGCTTTCTCCGCTTTGATTGCACGATAACTTTCCGAGTTTAAAATTATAATTAAGTGTTTAAAATATAAAAATAATAATTAATAACAATGAAATAACTAAACTCGGTCCTCTTAGTTTTGACTAAAAGCCATAAAATCAGAGAGGGAAAAAGTTGTTGCAAGTAACGAAGTGGGAACATGTAACGAAGTCGAGTGCGAGGCGAAAACACGTCTTCACTCTACGAAGTCAGAAACCGGTCCTGAGTAGTCTTTAGGGAAAGGGAATTTTCCTCAGAGGATTTTAGGGAAGTAGCTGATTTTCTTGACGCCTTCGCTATGTTGTCAGGAGCTGAGTTATTTTTCTTTCTCCATTAGTTATTTACTCCAGGTATTGGTAAGTAGTTTTTAAATTATTCATTTGTAAAATGATTATCTAAATAATTCTAATAAAATGTATTATAATTTTCGAAACGTAGATCGATTGTTGTTAATTATGAAAATCGTAAGGTTTTATGTTGTAAACCAACCACCGTTTCATTATAGCTTACCATTTATTAATTTTTTTATCACATTTTTATGAATTAAGTATTATGCATATATTTATCTTATTCTAAACGTAGTGTGACTTATTGATTATATTCTTGGTAGCTATATTGGAATACAGATGATTTCCGTTTATCTATTATAAATCTGGTATATGGAAATAATGATACCCATATTGTTTTAGAGTTAAGAGGAAACTGCTTTATAAAATACATTTTTAAAAACGAGTTCCTCATTAGAGTATGTATCTCATTGTAGCATGTAGCATGTAATGTTTCATAATCTTATTTCTATAACTTTATTGGTTTAACCTTTATGTTAATAATTTAAAATACTGTACAGAATTTGGTGCTCTTGCATTATCTAGATACATTTATTCTCTGAATATTAAGGTCGTAAAATCATTACCAATCATAAGACAAAAAGCAATGAAAATATTAAACAAATATTTCAATACATTTTAAATTGCAGAGTAATTGAAAACATATGAAACAAACATCAACCTTTACACTTATTCTCCGAGTTCACTGCGTTTGGTCATGAAACCAATTCACTATAAGAAAAATGTTTGGAAAAAGTATCTGTTGAGGTAAAGGTGGTAGAAACATTAGAGATTGATTCTTTTGAAAACTGAAATCTGCAAAATATCCACAAACAACAAATTTCTGTCATACTGGAACCACCTAACAATACTGCCAAATTTCGATCACACAAATGCTGTCGCGTTACGATCAAACTCAATGAGAGGTATGTTTCTCTGTTCAGGAGAGGCAACAGATATACGAGAAAAAAGAAAGCTGAAACGGTTGTGTTCAAAGAAAAAAATGGCGAAAGAAAAAGCGTCTAATGTGTTTGTGCTGTGCTATTTTGTTTAAATATATGTTGTTGATGTTGTCTTCAGCGTTGTCATCTATGAACAAAACTCCCTACATTCATTTCACAATCAATCCTAATAGGAAACAACAAATGCCATCGACCACTTCTCATT
>BPLR01010747.1:0-26097 GCA_021605095.1 Caerostris extrusa
AAAGTATATAATTGTTATGGTTAATGAAATATTTGCCATAAACAGGTTTTGTTATGAAAACATTGATCAGCTTATACATTAAAATGCGATTTTATAGTTTCTTTTTATCTTAGATCATTGAGTTAGCAATTGAAACTACAATCAGCGAAATGTCTTGCTCGTATGATTTCGTGTTTACATTTCATATCTGAAGAATCTGTGGTGTTTAAATTTGTGTAGTTTTCAATTAAAAGTTTAATTTGTATATAGGAAAAATATTCCAAAGATGGTTAATTCTCTGTCTTTTGAAACAACAAGCTTCCAAAAGACAATGGCAAGTAAGATATATTTTGTGGATAAAATGACATTTTGTTGGAATTGTTTATAATTGGGGGGTTGTTTAGTTTGTTTTGCATACCAATTCTAAAAACTTCAGAAAATTAGTTGGTAATTGTAGTTCAGAAAATTAACTGTGGTAGGAGCATGACTTGGGCTTTGTTATGGAGTATTTTCTTTTTAGATGTGAAAGATGAGTTTCCTGTTTTATGTAGAATGGTTTGTACATAATCCTTCGTATTGAAGGTGATGTGTGTGTGGAGTATTTTTTAAATGGATGCAGTTTGTTATATTTTTGCACTGGTCTGTAATTATGATGCTGAATAAAATATGTGCATATATTTAATTTAATTGTGAATAGTATTGTTTTTGTGTTGGGACTCTTTATCCCACACACGTGGGTTACATTTCAGAATATTTGCCCAGTATGATAGTGGGCTGTGCTTGGCGAGTTGTATGCTGCTTATAACTTGGTGAATTGAGTTCAAAAGAATTGTCCTATAAATTAACTTTTGGCTTTTCTTTGAACTCATTTTCCAGGGTGTTGATAGGCTAATTAAGCATTTGTTTTTATAGAAGTAACACTTTTTAATTTAGGACTACTTTAAAGTATCCTTATTCGATATCCTGCATGAAAAGAATGCAATTGCAGGGTCGCCGTCATCTATTGTTCTTTATAAAGATATTTTTGGATGAATCCAGGAGGGGTAGATGACGCTACCTCCCGTTCCCAAAGGTCCAAAGTATGGGTGGTGAAGGCCAAAGGTGAGGTCCAAAGTAAAGACCGGTCGGTTTGGTGGGGGTGATGGAAGACTTTTGCGGGCAGAAAGGAAGGCCCCGTGGAGGAGGGAGAGAGAGAGCTATCTGCGACAGTGCGTGAGCCGGTAGACATATTTTTGCTGCGAGAATGGCTACATGGAGAATGTAAGTCCAACAAATGTTAGCTGCGAGCACCTTTGTTTAAAGATTTTGAGGCTACTGGTAAATCACTGCCTACACACACATGGGAATATTTCGTTTGAGGGATTATTATGATTATGATTAATATTATGATTATTATATATATGATTATTTCTCTATAAACATTTTTTATTTATTCTGTTTTAAGTGCCATTGTAAAAATCCTAAATTTAATTGTAATTGTATATATTAGTATTCATTAAAAGTAAAAGTAAATTAGTTGTTTGTTTTCGTATTAATTTTAATTGTTTTTTATTAATGTTAAATCATTTGGCCGTCCTGCGAGTATACGCAGACTAACGGCATCATTTCTATGTCGGTTCTAACATAGAAAAGTGGCGAGCCTGCCAGGATTTTTTGAATTTGGTTTTTTCTGTATAGAGAAGTAATCATATGTATTGATATTTTGTATATGCGTTAGTATAAGAAATGATTAGTGCGTATTAATAATTTTAAATGTTTTATTTTTCTTATCTATATTAATGATATGAGTTTAGTGAATTTTATTTATTGTAATAAGTTGAATTTTTATTCTGTGAATATTAAATTAAGAATTTAGGAGTGTCGATAACTATATATTGAGATTTTGAGTATATTTTCTTTTATAGGATAAAAAATGAGTCTTGCGATATCAATAAGAAAACGTGCCACGGCGCGTAGTAGTTTCACTAGAACGGCTAATGTTCTAAAAGAGGAACTAAATGAAGTTGAGCCGGATAAATCCGTTTTAGATGATAAATTCATTAAATTGCAAACTGTGAATACTGAGTTAAAGACTTATGATTCGGTAATATTAGATTTAATGATAGCAGCTGAGGTCCCGGACGATGATTTAAATAACGAAGTAATAAGTTGCGAGGAATATTTGGATGAATTTATCAGTTTAAGTCGTCGAATAAAAGAAAAGACGGATAATTCGGACTTGAATATTAGTATAAGATCTAAAACTGATAGCAGTATAAGTGCGTGCAATGATAAACGCTATAAATTGCCTAAAATTCAAATTAAAAAGTTTGATGGGCACCTATTGAGTTATCTTTCGTTCTGGGGTCAATTTAAAAAGATTCACGAGGACAAGAATCTGGATGATGTGGATAAATTTCATTATTTAGCACAGTCAATGTTACCAGGGACTCGAGCTTATGAGCTAATTGAGAGCTATCCGTTGACTTCAGAAAACTATCCGAAGGTCATTTCTGCGTTTACGGAGCGTTTTGGTAATCAGGAAATTTTAACAGAGATATACGTGAGAGAATTGCTAAAATTAATTATCCAAAACGTGCACTCACAAGGTAAAGATAAATTACCACTAATGACATTATTTGACAAAATCGAGTCCCATATTAGAGCTCTTGAGTCTTTAGGAGTAAATCAAAACTCCAATGCTGCCTGGTTATTTCCCATGGTGGAATCATGTTTATCAGCTGAGTTGATTAGGGTATGGCAAAGAAGTGTATTATTTAATGCTAAGGGTCCACGTCTCTCAAACCTCTTAGAATTTTTGCGAAAAGAAGTTGAAGGGGAACAGAGAGTAAAACTCGCCAGGTCAGGGTTTGACATTTCTCCTTCCTCGCGTGAAGAGCACCCCAAGGAGAGCAAATTAAAAAATAAAAAACCTTTCATGAGCGCTGCCAGTTTGGTAGCAACCAAGGAAATAAATTGCGTTTTCTGCGGAAAAAGTCATGAGAGTAAAGAGTGTTTTTAGCTCGGTCTTGGACCCTAAAGGATAGATTAGACAAATTAAGAGAATTAAAGTGCTGTCTCCGATGTTTGAAGCCTGGACATTTTGCGAGAGATTGCAAACAATTTGTTCAATGCCATCTGTGCAAACGATCTCACCCTATAATTTTATGTCCCGAGATTCAGGGAAAAAAGTGTGAGAGTGTAGCGGGTACAAAAGGGTCTACTACGGTACAAGCTACTATGTCTACTCCTTCATGTATGAGAGAAGTACTCCTTATGACATTAATGGTTGAGGTAGTGTCCGGGAACATGACGAAAAGGGTAAGGTGTCTTTTGGATTGTGGTTCTCAGAGGTCGTATATTCTAAGATCTACAGCCGAAGCCTTACATTTAAAAAGCTTTTCGTCTGAGAAATTAACTCATTCTCTGTTTGGGGGAGCAAGAACTGAATCTAAAAATCACAAACGATATTCTATGAGATTGAGACCTGTAGGGAGAAGCACTGGATATCAATTCGACTTTCTGGATCAGGATATTATTTGTGGAGTAATACCACGTATCCCTAAGGGTCCTTTATTGAAGGAATTAAAAGGGCATAGAATTTGGATTTCGGATATGGGGGACGACTATCCGGAAATAGAACTTTTGATAGGCAGCGATATTTATGGACAAATTCTTACAGGTGAGGTAATTCAGCTTAATGAGGGTCTTACGGCCATTAATACTAAATTGGGATGGACTTTGTGTGGAGAACCAAAAGAACTAAATGTTCAAAATTTAGAGGGTGCCCAGTCTATGTTAATTACTAATCTCCATGTTCAAAATATGAAAGCTTCAGATATGTGGGATTTGGAAAGAATCGGTATTACAGATGAAGTACAAACCTTTTCCAAAGCGGTAGAAGATCAGTTAGTTCAGGAACAATTTTTGAAGGGGCTTAGTAGATACGAAGATGGTAGATATTGCGTAAGTTTACCGTGGGTTCTAAAATTTCCTCCAAACATTGCCTCTAATAGGCATATTGCAGAAAAAAAGGCTATTTGCCACTACACGGAAATTAAAGAAATTGGATTGCTTTGACGAGTATGATAAGATATTTAATGAGTGGGTGTCGGAGGATGTTGTGGAAATAATCCCAGAATCGGAAAAGAGTGCAAAGGGACATTATTTATCACATCATCCAGTTTTCAAAGTAGATAGTTTAACTAGTAAAATTAGGCCTGTTTTTGATGCCTCTTGCAAATCGGATAATTCGCTTTCGCTAAATGATTGTTTGATAAAAGGTCCAAATCTCGTAGAAGAAATTCCTGCGATCTTAATGCGGTTTAGGGAAAAGGCGATTGGCGTAACGTCCGATATTAGGCGAGCCTTTTTACAGATTGGCATAAGTCGAGAAGATCAAAATTACCTGAAATTTCTTTGGTGGGAAAATAACAAAATTGTAGAATTCCGTCATAAAAGGGTTGTTTTTGGTGTTACCAGTAGCCCCTATCTGTTGGCAGCAGTGATCTCATTCCATCTTGAAAATGTACATGCGAAGTTTGAAATTGTGGCAGAAAAGCTTTTACATGCATTTTATGTCGACAACTGCGTCACTTCAGTTGATACGAATGTAGAGCTGGAAGTATTTATACAACAAGCAACTGCCATTATGGCGGACGCCAAAATGGAACTGCGTATGTGGACTTTTGGCCCAGAGCAAGAACTATCGTTACAGAATGTTGAGCCTATATCTCCAGTTTTAGGTCTTCAATGGGACCATATAGAAGATAGTTTATTTATACCATTCAAGTCTGAGCCAATAGCAGACTTATCAAAAAGAAAACTACTATCGATAGTACATTCCGTATTTGATCCTCTGGGCTTCGTCGTGCCAGTAATGGTACCTGCGAAATTAATACTCCAGGAAGCCTGGGCAACTGAAGCAAATTGGGACTTACCTTTGCCAGATGAACTACAATCTAGATTCTCAGCATGGTACCACGGACTGTCTTGTATTTCCCAGCTTAAATTTGAACGGCGTATAGGTTATGGAAAAAGAGACTCCTGGTCATTACATATTTTCTGTGATGCCAGTAAAAATGCTTACGCCACTGTTATATTTTTAAGAAGTGAAAGTAGTGGTCAGGTTTATGTGAAATTTGTTGCTGCAAAATCACGCATATCTCCATTAAAGAAGGTGACTATTCCACGCTTGGAGTTATTAGCTTGTGTTTTAGGCTCACGCCTGGCTAAATACGTTGTCACTGCCTTATCTTTGAGAGAAGTCCCAACCTACTACTGGACTGATGCAACAGTAGCTCTTTGCTGGATTCAACGTGAAGAAAACTGGGGAGTGTTCGTAAATAATAGAGTTAAAGAGATTCGAAGTCTGTCTAAGAAGGAATACTGGAGACACATCCCAGGGAAATTAAATCCAGCGGACATAGCATCTCGCGGCTGTACACTCCAACATCTGTCGCAGTACGGTTGGTGGGAGGGACCTGAATTTTTGAAAGCCTCCCCGGAGGCGTGGCCGAAGTCTGAATTTTCGCCAAACGAAGAATTAATTGCAGCAGAGATGAAAAAGAAAATAATTGTTGACTTAAGTGTAAAAATAGAGAAGCCCGAGTGGTTCGAACGTTTCTCCAGTTTTTCTAAAATTGTGAGAGTTTTTTGCTGGATGATACGTTTTGTAAATAAATTGAGAAAAAAAACTTTCTTATGGTACTAAAACCCTAACAGTTGAAGAAAAAACTAAGTCTGAGATCATTCTGTGGAGTATAGAGCAGAAAAAGCATTTTCAGGAGAAAGAAAATTCTGTGCATGGTCTGCAAGTGGTGCGAGGTGACGACGATGTTCTTCGTGTTAAAACTAGGATCATTGAACGAGATGATGATCTGTCCTTTTTATATCCAATCCTTCTTCCGTCCAAACACTACTTAACGGAGTGCTTGATAAGAGAATATCATTTAAAGTACTGTCATGCAGGTGTGCAGATATTGGCAGCCAAATTAAGACTGCAATACTGGATCTTTTCTTCCAAGAGAAATATAAGATCTTGCGTATCACGTTGTGTTGTATGCAAAAGATTCACTGCAAAAGCGTTGACTACTCCACCTATACAGTTGCCTCTTGACAGAGTAAGAGAATCGGCAATCTTTGAGATAACGGGTATAGATCTTTGTGGTCCTTTACTTCTTAAACCGAGGGGGAAAGCCTGGATTGTGTTATTTACTTGCGCCGTGTACAGGGCAATTCATCTTGAACCTCTTACGTCACTCAGCACAGAATCTTTCACGCAAGCCTTGAGAAGATTCATTGCCCGGCGAGGCCGTCCATCAACGGTGTACACGGACAATGCTACAAACTTTAGAGGAACGGACAATGCCTTGAAGAAAATTGATTGGCAGAAAATATCGGAAAACGAATGTTATCCGATCAAGTGGAAGTTCAATCCCCCTACTGCTGCTTGGTGGGGGATGGTGGGAGCGGCTTATTCGTTCAGTCAAAAGCCTGCTCGTACGCATTCTAGGAAGATCATCTGTGAATTTTGAAGAGCTTCTGACAATCCTTTGTGATATTGAAGCATCAATAAACAGCCGCCCATTGACTTATATCTCAGATGATTCAGATGAACTCATTCCTTTGACTCCTTCCATGTTCTTGCAAGACATAAAACAAGTGGGGGTACCTGATTTAGATTCAGTCGACTCCAACAAACTGAATGTGCGCGTGAATTACTGTAACACTTTGCGTCGAGAACTGAGAAGTCGTTTCCGTAAGGAATACTTAGGCCAACTTGTGCAGAAGGCCAAAGCCACGTGCCAAGAACTTAAAGTCGGAGACATTGTTCTCATCGAACTGGAAAACAAAAAACGTGTCATGTGGCCTATGGGCAAAATTGAGAAAATCTACAGCAGTAGAGATGGTGCGTCCAGGGTAGTACGGGTGAGAACGAGTAGTGGTTGCTTGACGCGACCAATTCAAAAACTTTACCCGTTGGAGGTGTCAACTTCTGGAGATCCTGTACTCACCCTGACAACTGAAAACAGGTCCAGATATGGACGACTGTATAAATCATCTAAGAAATAATGTTTGAGACTGTAAATGGAAAGACTATTATTTCTTTGAATAAGTATTTGAAATTGT
Organism: Caerostris extrusa; assembly: GCA_021605095.1. Taxonomy (NCBI): domain Eukaryota; kingdom Metazoa; phylum Arthropoda; class Arachnida; order Araneae; family Araneidae; genus Caerostris; species Caerostris extrusa. Next base: position 7,090 of record BPLR01010747.1, read on the forward strand.
AATTTGTAATTGAACCCATTTTTTATATGCTGTAATTTTATTTAGTTCATAATATTTTGTTTTTATGTGTTTATCTTTGTCAAGCAGTATTCAATTTAATTTTAATTTTTTATGTTAATAGATGTATATCCATAGCAAAATAGTTGTAAGAAAATTTAGAGTTTAATTTTGGCTCCCGCCTAAATTAAAGGTGGGAGGATGTTGTAACTTGTAATTATCCCATTGTGTGTGGGCAGGGTGTGTTTCCTTTTTTTTTTTTTTTTTTTTTGGATGAATCCAGGAGGGGTAGATGACGCTACCTCCCGTTCCCAAAGGTCCAAAGTATGGGTGGTGAAGGCCAAAGGTGAGGTCCAAAGTAAAGACCGGTCGGTTTGGTGGGGGTGATGGAAGACTTTTGCGGGCAGAAAGGAAGGCCCCGTGGAGGAGGGAGAGAGAGAGCTATCTGCGACAGTGCGTGAGCCGGTAGACATATTTTTTGCTGCGAGAATGGCTACATGGAGAATGTAAGTCCAACAAATGTTAGCTGCGAGCACCTTTGTTTAAAGATTTTGAGGCTACTGGTAAATCACTGCCTACACACACATGGGAATATTTCGTTTGAGGATTATTATATATTAATATTATGATTATTATATATATGATTCTTTCTCTATAAACATTTTTTATTTATTCTGTTTTAAGTGCCATTGTAAAAATCCTAAATTTAATTGTAATTGTATATATTAGTATTCATTAAAAGTAAAAGTAAATTAGTTGTTTGTTTTCGTATTAATTTTAATTGTTTTTTATTAATGTTAAATCATTTGGCCGTCCTGCGAGTATACGCAGACCAACGGCATCATTTCTATGTCGCTGTTCTGACTGTTAATTGTATGTCTTTCTCTCCTATCTGAAGCATGAGCATTTATTTTCTTTTTGTGCCTTATTTGGAATGGTTGTATTTATTGAGTATTTTCTGTGCACCGGTTTTAGTAAGAGAGGGCCTGAAAAGTTCTAAAGAAGTGTCAACCCCACAGGTTAAATTTTAAGTGAGTTTATCCCACTAATGTTGACATAAAAAAATTTTTCCCTTTGCAACTTTTCATAACTTCCGATGCTGTGTAAATGTACTTGTTTATTCAAATGATGAACATATGTCAGTTCTGCTACTGAATCTTAAATGAAGACATTATGTTTCTGATTCTAACTGTGTTGCTTAAAGTAATCTCTTTAATGTTTGGATTTAAGAACTTTGAAAGGAGTTTTTTTAAAAAGCTATTCACTTCTATGTACTTGAGCATCAAAAAGGTTGATGTGATCATGGCAAATTCTTAAAAAGTATATCATTGTTATGGTTAATGAAATATTTGCCATAACCAGGTTTTGTTTTGAAAACATTGATCAGTTATATACTAAAATGAGGAATTTTATAGTTTCTTTTATTTTAGACATTGGGGTAACAATTGAAACTACGATGAGCGAAATCGTACGAGCAAAACTTTTCATATCTGAAGTGTAGTGTTTAAATTTGTATAGTTTTCAATTAAAAGAATAATTTGTGTATAGATCTTTTGAAACAAGCTTCCAAAAGACAATGGCAAGTAAATATATTTTGTAGATAAAATAGCGATTTTGTTGAATTATTTATAATTGAAGGTTTAGTTTATTTTGCATACAATTTCTAGATCTTCATAAAATTAGTTGGTAATTGTAGTCCAAAAATAACTGATGAAAGCATGACTTGTGCTTTTTTTCCTTTTGTTTATGGAGTAAGTATTTTTTTTTAAAATGTGGAAGGTGAGTTTCCTGTTTTATGTAGAATGGTTTGTATTGAATGTGATGTGTGTGTGTGTGGGGGTATTTCTTAAATGGATGTAGTTTGTTATTTTTTTGCACTGGTCTGTAATTATGATGCTGAATAAAATATGCAATACTATTCACAATTAAAGTGAATAGTATTGCTTTTGTGTTGGGACTTTTATTCCACACATAGGTTACATTTCAGAATTTTTGTCCAGTATGATAGCTTGGCAAGTTGTATGTGGCTTTTAACTTGGTGAATGGAGTTCAAAGAATTGTCCTATAAATTTAATTTTTGGCTTTTCTTTGAACTCATTTTCCAGGGTGTTGATAGGCTACTTAGCATTTCTTTTATAGAAGTAAGGTAGAAGTATAATTTAGACTCTGCCTAGGCATCCAAACAGATGGTAAAAGTAATCTTTTGAAGTGATTTTTCTGAGATTAGAATTGTAAGCTCTGATGATCTACTTCTATATTTTGAGTATGCATAGGGAAACATTTCACCTAGTGGAGCAAAGTTAGGTGTTTTTCCGCACGAATAATAGGATAAAGCCCAATTTCTCTGATTCCAGTTCTTTCCAAGTTGAGATGTCCGTTTTTAAGTGGCACACATTTATCACACAAGTTATCATTCACAATTTTTCAAAAACTTTTTTTTTTTTTTTGTTATTCTCAGCATGTGATAGAAATTAAAGATGCCATTGATTCATTGTAGTTTCTACAGAATAAATGAATAAAATAAAACTGTTCTTTAAAAGTTTCTGAACTTCTTCAATTTAAGGATTTTTCAACAAAAAATGGCACCAGGCAATGGGTACAGAAGATGGCAACAAGTTGTTGAGAATAGTGAAGTTAGTTAGGCAAGAGGAACCAGTTGAGATATGTGATGAGATTGTAGATAAGTTACTATGGAAGCAACATGAATGATGCAGGGCACTGGTAATGATGAATTATCATTACCAGTGCCCTGCATTGGATAAGAAGTGGAGATCCAGGTAGCACAGATCGGCGATTGATAAGATGTGAATGCTGTGGCATAGTAACAATTGAGTTACAGTGAATGATGTTCTTTTGGCATGAAGTAATAGTTTGGAATAAGGGCTTGTAAGTGAATGACTATTGCGAGGAGAGAATGGTTGAGAACGAAAAGAGTATTAAAATTATCAGCAAGTGTTACTGAAAATATTTATTTATATGAATACTTTATTCCATTTTTTTTTAATGGAAATAAAATTAAAAAAATCGGGAAATTTAAAACTAAAAGGAAAACAAATAGTGGCGCCATCTGTTGGTGGATGGAAAAGTTACAAGGTGCAAATGGATTAAAAGAAAATTTTAAAAATAGAAAAAGAGTGAGAAGGGAATAAATTACACCTGGCAAAATAAAGAAATTAATATTATAAAATTGTGGAAAGAACACGAGGTAGGTACGATAATTACACACGTTATTGATAAGAAGATTAGAATAAAAATTATCTAAAAGAAATTTTCAATATCAGGAATGTCAAGTTCTTTGATAATTTCTAATACAAGGGCTGTCACTGATGTCTTATGTGTTTGATGAGATGTGTTTTGATTTGTGTGGACTGAATTTTTTTTTATGTGAGTAGCTGCTGTATGAGCCCAGATTGCTGCAGCATGAGTTAAAAATAGATCTACGGATGCCTTTTGTAAATAATAAGTTTGTTGTTCAAATAAAGATGAGAATTTTTTTAAAAGTGGATAATGGATGGATTTAGTAGTACGGAATTTTTCGATGATTTTGGTGACATGTTGATGCCAGGTAAGTCAATTATCTAGAGGACACCATAATATTTAACAGTGGTAGCCCAGTTAATAGTATTATAAAAGTGGTGTTGCATGACAGCTACACACTTGTCAATGTTAACTTTGATCTTCCAATGGGTTGGCCAGTGTTCAAGGTAAGTAATGTAATATTGGATATGATCTCTTGAGTATCTTTTCCCTGAGAAAAATTGCTGTGTCATCAGCGTAGATAAATTGACTGATATTGTCATTGTCAGGAATGTCACTAATGAAAATATTGTGAAGAACAAGCCCCAGGAGATATAGATTTCCCTGAGGATTTCCAGCATGAATTGGGTGTGGCGAGTGTTAATTTCGGTAATAAAATGTCTGTTTGAGAGATAGTGAAAGAGGATATTAATAATATCAATAGGAAAATTGTAGTTAATTTATAAAAAAGGACATCTATCCGAACCTTGTCAAAGGCCTTTGTAACGTCCCGGAGAGAGAAGCAGTTGCATGTCTTGCTAATTGCTCGAAGAAGTTGATGAGTGATAGAGAATTGCTTAGTAAAGCCAAATTGTTCAATATTCGTAATATTATTGTCGGAGAGATGCTTATTAATGTATTGCAGAATAAAGAATTCCTTAACCTTTGAAAGTACAGGAAGTAGACTAATGGGTTTGTAGTTTTCAGGAATCTTGGGGTCTTTTCCTGCCCCTTTTGAAAATAGGAATAATTGAAGTTTTCATAAAGTTGGAAAGTAGTCGAGTTGAAAAAAAGGCTGTTAATAATATAAATATGATAAATAATGTAAGGGAGATGCTTAAGCATTTTATTGGTAAAATCTATACCGGAACTTTGTTGTTGTTTATTCGACATCTAACGTCAAGTATCTGAGAAGGTGTGACACGAATGGAAGAATTTTGATGAGTATTAACATTGTTGTGATGTTAACAATGCCATTCATAGGTACAAGTCGTTCAATTGAGGGTTGAGAGATTGTGTTTAATAGTAGTTAGCAAGGATATTGGCTTTCTCAGTGTTAGTAAAGGCAAGAGTGTTGACATTATTAAGAAGAGGAAGGATAATATGATCTTTTCTCCTTAGATTTTTGATGATTTTCCAAAGTGAGTTGTCTTGAGGAGAAAGAGTGGTCAGAAAATTTTTCTAGTTGGTATTTTTTTTCCTTTTTAGATCTTTCTGCAGAGAGTTGTAGTTTTGTTTATCCAAAGGGTGCCTAGAAGTTAGCCAAATTTTCCTTAAGTAGTTTGTAGTGGTAATTTTACTGCGAAGATAGGTGAGAGTTGAAGGTTTTGTTGATATGCTTGCAAGAGGCATCATAACAAGTGGTGATGAGTTGAATTCGATGCTGAATATTGTTTTCTGTGCCTCGTTGGGTAGTCACCTTCTCAGCACTACTTTCACCCCAGACAATCTAGTTGAACTTATGCCAATTCTATGTTTATGCCTTGGACGCTTAGGAATGTTATTTTGGAGTGTGTAATCAATATTAAACACAGGATTATGATCAGAGGTCATGGCAAAAATAGAAGAGGCGAGGCAATGATAGGAAAAAGTTTTTAAGAATTGCAGTATCAATAATGAAGTGTGTAACAGAGCCAAATCTGGTGGGTGTAGGTGGAACAGCAATGTGAAGATTATGTTGCTGTGTGAAGCTGAATGCCAAATGGGTTAGCTCTGGAACACTTCCAACTTCTGTGGTGACTATTGAGGTCTCCAGCAGTAAAGTAAGAGGGGAGAGAGTTGTATAAAAGATAATTTAAAAGAAATAGATGCTTGTTAGGGTTAGAAGTTTTCTTTTGAGGGGGAATGTAAGTAGAGATAATGGTAATAGGGTTAGGAAGGTGAAGTTGAATAGTAGTAAGTGGAGGAGTAGGAATATGATGGAGAGGGATGTCCACCAGGGTACGAATATCTTCTATTATCAAGAAGGGTATTGTCAGTTCTTTAGACCGGGCTCTACCTATTATTTCTAATGTGGTTTCTTGAATTAGAATGGAGACAGTTGAATCTCCAAATGCTTGAAAATCAGCAATTTTGTTCAACAGGCCAGTTACATTCCAAGTGCACATTAAGAGATTTTTAGTTAGAGGAGCTACTATTAGTTAGTGTTAATGAGCTGCTTGTACTAGAAAGAACATTTTGAAATAGGGTCCTTGCATTCTTTAATTGAAGGAAGGACTTTATGTAATATCAAGAGAATTTGTAATAGTTCATTATCGAGAGCAATGTCTTTGAGGATACTAATGGAGGAATCTGGTGATGTGGTCTGTGGTTGAGGGCAGTTATCATAGAGGCATATGATACGTTAGGGTTGGCATAGGCTGAGTGAAAATTTTGGCTTGGTTACGGGCAGCAACAGGCTTAGGAAATTTGGGACATCCTGTGTAGGATGCGGTCCTTCGCAGTTTGCGCCGACTGGATTCAGTTCACCTACACATATTACAACGCAAGCAGGAAGATGACAATTGACACTGGAATGGTCGAAAAGCTCACAACTCTGTCATTGGCCAATGCCACAAGAGGAGTTGTATTTGTCCATATTGTTTCAGAATTATCAGTGGGTTCAGCTTTGCATCATAGTTGAATAGGCCGGTTCTCGGTCAGTCGTGATTTCAAGTCACCCCCCTCCCCATTCGATGTTTTTCAGTTGCCGTCTTAACATCTCACCTTAGTCGAAGGGGGGAGAGAACCTGGGTATATTTCCCCAAATATTAACTGGTTACGACGAGTAAATATTGCCCGATGTAGATGGAGTAACAAGAAGTCTACTGTATCACGGCAAAAGGCCTTTACAGCAGAAAGCCAAGGGCATGTGTTTCAATGTCTTCACAACAAAAGAGGGATCCGCTTTAGTGGCGCAAAGAACATCAAAACTGGAGTGAACACCATTGCTCCCATGTTCTCTTTACTGATGGATCCAGGTTTCGTTTATAGGTGATTGTAAACGTATTTACATCTGGAGAGTCAGGAACACAACATTATGGAACGTGACCGTTTCGGTAGTGGAAGTGTGATGGCATGGGGAGGAATAATGATCGATAGACGAATGCCCCTACACGTTTTCAACAGCGGATCTGTGACTACCCAGAGATAGCAGGATAAGGTCTTCGAGCTTTACGTAAGACTTTTCAGAGGTGCATATGGATCTGACTTTTCACTTATGGACGATAATGCTCGTCCACAACGAGCAAACTTCGTTGACGAATTCCTTGGAAGATAATTGAATATGGACAGCAGCTGATCAGAATTGGCATGGCACGTAGAGCTTTGGGTTACGATGCTCAGTGCGCAAATGTGGCCCAACTTACTACCGCGGCCAGACGAATAGTAAATGAGCAACGGACCCTCTGTGAATCACTCGGAGTTCTACAGTATATATATATATTCCACCAAAGATATCAACGATGCTGAGGCTCGACTTAAATCTAAGGAGTTCAAAGCACAAAAAGTGCTCACCGAAACAATTAACAGTGAAACCACCAAACGTACATAGGAGCCCAAAAGCAGCCGAGGATGGATTTAGATCTCTCCCCCAAACACCTCCAAAAAGAGGGCACTGAGATCTCCACAGAACCCTACACCCCTCGCAACCCTTGCGTCGGTGGAAAATGTAAACACAATTCCGGTACTAAACACCGATGCACCAAGGCGACCAGATCTCTACCAATTTTCATCCAGCCGACTAACAGCTGGACTGTGACTCTTTCTATGCTAAGAAATGAAGTGCCCAACATCCAGGCCAGTTTATGAAAGTACAGGTCGGAAATGATGATGACTTTAGGAAATTGACTAAGTATATGGACCAAACGGGCCTCGACTACAAAAAGCTATATGCTTAAGCAGGAAAGGCCTGTAAAGGTAGTAACAAGAGGACTACCAGCGGCTGACACAAAGGAAATTGAGGACCAGCTCTCCCATGCCGGGTTTGCTGTCCACAAAATATCCCGCCTATCCAAGTTCCGCACAAAGGAACCCATGCCGCTGTTTTGTGAACAGAACAGAAACAGTGAGGCAATCTATCGAACTACGGAGTTGCTTGGAACCATGGTAACTGTTGAGGCCTACAGAGGACGCCCGGCCAATGCTGGAATTGTCGGAGCTTTTTTCATTCTTCGGAAGTCTGCAGGATTCCAAAAAATGTGTTAAATGCGCTGGTCCTCATAACGGTGGGATAACGCAAAAAGACTGCTACAGGCCACGTGTGCAAACTGCGGAGGTGCACATGCAGCCAACTGGAGGGAGATGGCCACGTTTCCCCGGAAACGGAAAAAAAAAAAAAACGCCCTGCCCGAAGCAACATCAGATGCCCTCCAGAGCGGTCAGCTATCATATGCTGCATTGACTTCCGGCAAGCACCACCAGGTGCAACCCCAGCCAAGTGCCCCACAGACAAACTTCCCGGCTCTACTAACGCAAAGTGCAAATCGCCCAAATGAAGTGTCAATATATCTCATCAAGTTGCCGTCACTAAAGATGGATGGGAGTCAACTCAGCAAACCGATCAACCAATACCACCATTTCCGTTGCAAGTAGCTGCGATACAGAGACAATTGCCGGGATTCAATCAAACAATCTCACCACCTGCCAAATGTTGCAGAGGCCTGCAACAACAATTTAGATTGCGCTGATATAATAGCAGAATTGATTAAACTTGTAAACAGCGGACTGGCCCCTACAGTTCTGGTAGAAGCCACAGCATACCAGAACTAAACTAAAAAACAACCAACAGCCATCTCCGGGACTATACCTTTAAAAATTATACTATGAGGACATCCAACATAAATTAAAGTTCCCGGTCAACTTGCAGCCTCTCAGAATTGGAACCTGGAATGCAAATGGACTACATTCCAAAATCAATGAGGTAAGAGGATTTGTATTAGAGTAAACTCTTTGTTGTTCTGGTCCAGGAAACGTTTTCACTCCCTGATTTGACCCCACTGATCGCTAATTTGCGGCTCTATCGATTTGATAGAACCGTTTAAGCGGAGACACTTATCGATATTAAAAATTTAAATCTGCTGAGGCTGTTGCAGTACAGGTTAATTTAATTAACAGCCCACCAATCATTGTTTTCTCTTTATGTTCCCCCTTCAAGCCCTTGTTTTTTGGCATGAAGTAATAGTAACAATTGAGTTACAGTGAGTGATGTTCCAATGCTACAGCATTCACATCTTATCAACCACCGACCTGTGCTACCGGGATCTTCATTTCTCATCCAATGAAGATAATTCATCATTACCAGTGCCCTGCATCATTCACGTTGCCTCCATAGTTACTTCATCTACAAGTTCATCTCAACTGGTTCCTCTTGCCTGACTTCCCGATTCTCAACAATAACTTGTTGCCATCTTCTGTACCCATCGCCTCCAACTCCAAAGCTCCTGAGTGGTTTTCCAAAGAATCGAATCCATCCTCATCTTCAACTCGGTGCTCTACTGCTACTTCATTGTTTACTCCTCGAAACTTCTACGATTGAACTTTTGCAACTCATAATTGTATCCATATTAACATGTATTTCATAAAATCACTTGCGTGTGATTATTCCCACCTATTCGTGGACGACTTTTTGTGTATTCCCGGTTTATAACCCTCCCTGTTTTTCTAATAAATCTTGCAGCTTTTTGCCTCACGGTTCTCGGTCGTGATTTCAAGTCACCTTCCCTTTTTCTATATCTTGCAGCTACCTTTTTAACATCTTCTCACCTTAGTAATTAGGGATATCAGCACAGGTGCCTCCCCCCCTTCGACTGACTCATTGATCGATTACGACGGGCAAATATTAGCAGATGTAGATGCCGTCGTAACAAAAATCTACTGCTAGCCAGTAAGTTCAGAGAAATTACTGTATCACGGCAAAAAACCTTTGAAACACATACCCTGGCTTTCTGCTATAATGTCTTCACAACAAAGAGGGTTCGCTTTAATTGGTGCAAAGAGCATCAGAACTGGAGTGAACACCATTGTTCTCTTTACTGATGGATCCAGGTTTAGTACTAAGTTGGATAGCTAAGAAGAGTAACTGATCATCAAGGAATGAAGTCGAGCAGATGATTAAGTTTGGATGTAAAAATATGATTAAAAAATTTCAGAAAATGCTTGATATGAAGTGGGAAAAAAAAAAGGTATTTACATATACAACAAAAATACTGAAGAATATCGCCTGACAAATAAAACATTAGCTCAGAGAAAAATTCAGCACTTTTCAGAAATTAAAATATTGTGCATTTCACAAATATATCTTATAAAGAACAATAGATGACGCCGACCCTGCAATTGCATTCTTTCATGCAGGATATCGAATAAGGATACTTTAAAGTAGTCCTAAATTAAAGTGTTACTTCTATAAAACAAATGCTTAATTAGCCTATCAACACCCTGGAAAATGAGTTCAAAGAAAAGCCAAAAGTTAATTTATAGGACAATTCTTTGAACTCAATTCACCAAGTTATAAGCAGCATACAACTTGCCGAGCAACCACTATCATACTGGACAAATATTCTGAAATGTAACCCACGTGTGGGATAAAAGTCCCAACACAAAAACAATACTATTCACAATTAAATTAAATATATGCACATATTTTATTCAGCATCATAATTACAGACCAGTGCAAAAATATAACAAACTGCATCCATTTAAAAATACCCCCCCCCTCCACACACATCACCTTCAATACGAAGGATTATGTACAAACCATTCTACATAAAACAGGAAACTCATCTTTCACATCTAAAAAGAAAATACTCCATAACAAAGCCCAAGTCATGCTCTACCACAGTTAATTTTCTGAACTACAATTACCAACTAATTTTCTGAAGTTTTAGAATTGGTATGCAAAACAAACTAAACAACCCCCAATTATAAATAATTCCAACAAAATGTCATTTTATCCACAAAATATATTTACTTGCCATTGTCTTTTGGAAGCTTGTTTCAAAAGACAGAGAATTAACCATCTTTGGAATATTTTTCCTATATACAAATTAAACTTTTAATTGAAAACTACACAAATTTAAACACCACAGATTCTTCAGATATGAAATGTAAACACGAAATCATACGAGCAAGACATTTCGCTGATTGTAGTTTCAATTGCTAACTCAATGTCTAAGATAAAAGAAACTATAAAATCGCATTTTAATGTATAACTGATCAATGTTTTCATAACAAAACCTGTTTATGGCAAATATTTCATTAACCATAACAATTATATACTTTAAGTAAGAATTTGCCATGATCAATCCAAAATGATAAAATCAACCTTTTGATGGTCAAGTACATAGAAATGAATTGTTTTTTTAAAAACTTCTCGCAAAAGTTCTTAAATCCAAACATTAAACAGAGATTACTTTAAGCAACACATAGTTAGAATCAAACATAATGTCTTCATTTAAGATTCAGTAGCAGAACTGACATATGTTCATCATTTGAATAAACAGGTACATTCACACAGCATCGGAAGTTATGAAAAGTTGCTAAGGTAGAAAAATTGTATGTCAACATTAGTGGGATAAACTCACTTAAAATATAACCTGTGGGGTTGACACATTTCTTTAGCACTTAATTTTCAGGCAGGCTTGGATGGAACAGGCCTTCTCTTACTAAAACCGGTGCACATAAAACTTATAAAATACTAAATAAATACAACCATTCCAAATAAGTCACAAAAAGAAAATAAACACTCATACTTCATATAGGAGATAAAGACATACAATTAACAGTCAGCACAATGAATCAGCTGAACTATGATATCACAAGTATGAATGTGACATTCAATTCAACATTTATATGAAAAGCTCAGATCATATTGTCAAAGATTTAGTTTTCATCAAATGCATCAGGTGAAGAAATTCATACGATCATCATTGCAATCAAACATTTCAGAATTTAAACATCATTCATTATCAACCAAAGAAAACTTTACAAAGTACATTTTGCAAGTCAGATCATTGTTTTATATCATCAAAATCATTGGATTGGCTCTATTATTGATCATCATTTTATACAAAAATGCTAGCTAAGAAATAAAATGTTCACTTTTAATTTAAAACCAATACATACATAATATAAACACATATCCTTGTCATTAAGACTTCAAATAAGGAAAAAAATATTCAGAATACGAAGTCGATCATTATATATCAGCAGACCGTCGTAAGTTTCATCATAATAGAAGTTTCCATATTTATTCTACAGCACACTAGTGCCTAATTATAAATTGCAAACACAACTTGAAATATTTAAAGAATCGTCTAACACGACATGATTTAATTTAAGAAATTTATTATACGATACTGACAAAATCCTTAAACCAGGTCTCTTGTACATACATTGAACAATGACACATCATATTCTCTGTATCGTCATAATAATCAGAAACACGGACCAGAGAAAAGGATAATCATTTGCACTAACTCAATTATTAAAATTGAAAATGGCATAATAAATGCCAAAATTATAGAAGGTAGACACATTAACTAGTATTACACAGAATAAAAAAAAAAAGGCACAAGATTGTTAGATCAGTTAGAGCTAATACATATATAAATCATAGTATCTCATTAAGCTTGATTTCATCACATTAATTCATCTTGTGCAATAATTTGAAGTTGCCAACAATATTGGTACATAAATTAAGGTTAATACAACACATAAAACACATTCACGAATATATATTATACTTTGTATTCAACTAAATAGAATCAACAAGATTTACAAGTTCATTTCTTAGACAAGCTTACAAATCAGTCATACACTACTTGTAACATTCTTGACATGGATTTTTCTATCTTTCGGTTTTAAATTGGTTCACATTAGCTAAAAGCTACCTCTAAAACCAAACAGAGATTACTAGAAAATTATGATTATATAAATATAAAATAATTTGAACATATGTATGTGTATCAAAAGACATTTTTAAATAACAAACAGAAAGAAGATGCCATGATTAATCAGAAATACAGTGTCTTCATGTACATACAGAAGCAGAACTGACAAATATTCATCCTTTTAAATTAAAATACAAGGTAAAAATAGAATAATCATAAAATGGTTGCATCAGCTTCAGATTATATCTTGGTGGTGATTGTTTATCATCATAACAAGTCAAGAGTAGCAAATATAGTCATCATTATAGCTAATGCATTTTATTTATAATTCAATTTTAACTTCAAATATGAATCTTTATGAATAAAAATGTGAGTCAACATTAGTGGGATAAATTTATTTAAAATTCAACCTGTGGGGTTGACCCATTTTCTTTAGCACTTAATTTTCAGACAAGCTGCTATGAAACAAGCTCTCTCTTACTAAAATCAGTGCATATAAATTTAATTGCTAGGTGTTACTTAAAATGTAAATTTGCAGCAAAGACCAGTGACACATTTCAGATAGGAGCGAAAGACATGAAATTTGAAGTCAGCACAGTCAATCAGCTGAACTATGATATCATCATAAGTATGAATGTTTAGAAAAACTTATTATTACCATACTAACACAATTTCAAAGTATCTTAAACCAAGCTGTTACCGACAGCAGAGGAAAAACGACTCGTATGTGGTGGTCATGCAAAATTAAAAATTTAGTTATATCAGAACAGAATACATCAACAAAATAAATCAGACATATGCTTGTATAGACATCATATGTAACTAGAAAAAAAAACTTGTATTGCAGACGTTACATACATTGCGTATGTATTTGGAAACTAATTTAATAAATAAGGATTACAGCAAGATTCATATCATTAAAACCATCAAATTAGACATCAATTTATTGAAGCAATTGCAATATAGTAAACCAAATATGGCAAAAATATTATTGGACATGTTCTATTTTAAAGTCACTAAATATGTAATCCTCACTAGCTATTGATTCAGAAAACGAAGTCTATCATTATTATATCAGCAGACCGTCGTAAATCTCATCATTAAGCTACTCTTCATTATGACACAGGTACACAATTTCAAAAATTAAGCGACTAATTCACAGTTAACCTTGTCAAACTGACGCAAGTACAATCTTAACTACAATCATTTATAATTTCTCTTCAATGGGATATATAAAGACATATGCATTACACATTATATTTAATATAACATTGAAATATTCAGAAACAGACCAGTGAAAAACTAATTTATAATTAATTTGAAGCTTTAAATTGTAAAAATAATGTTAAATGATAAAAATTAACACGCACGACTATAAATATATTTTATGAAAAAAAAATCACTTCTCAGATAATAAATGTAATCATGAAATCATACGAACGAGACATTTATATCATCATAGGTAAAAAAAACTCAAAATTCTTCCACAAAATAAATTGTTTAGAATTGTATAGTAACCCAATTTTAGTTAAGCTTATGGTACAGTTGAATAATTAGAAATGCGAGCAGTTCGACATCAACAAAAGACCATTAAGCTACTTTACCCATATATAAATCTATTAGTTAAGAATTATATCCAACATCAGTTTTATTGGTAAGCAAAGAAAGAAGAAGAAAAGAATAAATAATTCCAAATATGCAAAAAAAAAAAAATTGTCCATACTTCAGATAGGAGCGAAAGACATGAGATTAGTAGTCAGCATGGTTAATCAGCTGAACTATGATATCATCACAAGTATGAAGCTAACTTTCAAGAAACAAAACAATTTTCAATTTTAGTAAAGCAGACACTTGTCAGGAAATTCGGAAAAGGACAATTGCCACAATCCTTATAAAATTTGTGACAAATCACTTCTAGCTGTTAAAAGTATAAAATACAATATATTCTCTGTATCGTCATAATAATCAGAAACACGGACCAGAGAAAAGAATAATTCATGGAAATCCCCTTGATACTAAATTTATAAAATAAATCTGATTTACATAAATTAGAACCCAAGACAACAAGCAAAATGAAAATGGACAAAATAGAGAACTAAATTCAAGCTTGTATTTTTTGTATCAAATCAGCAACAGAACTTATTACTATAATTACGAGAACCTTACATTTATGAAAGTGTCCGATTCACTCATCTTTTAAATGCGACTCAGACTATGTACTATATTAGTACTATTTAAAAATTGTTTAGGCATCCGTATTGTATTTTTACATAAATATAAAAATAATTTAATTAAACAAATAGCATAGTAAATAGTTAAACACATTTAATGAATATTCATATGAAATTTACTTCTTAAAGTGATATTTACAATTTTTATACTAAAATAAAAAAAAAAACAAGCACTAAAGAAAAATAAAAAATACCACTTGTAAATACATAAAGCTTTCTTGTACAAGATATAGCCCGATAGAAAATTTCACTTCATAGAAATTTAAAACAATTAAAAAAAAAAAAAAAACTAATACTAGGTTTCTGTTAGTAGGTTAACTATACATAAAAATATATATCAGAATTATTTTGTCTTCACGTGCATTCTGTAGCAGAACTGACAATGTATAATCATCATTACCTTAAACAATATGAAAATAACAATGCCTAGAAATTGCTTCAATAATAATCATACATCTATACAATATTAACTTTTAGTACGTTATTTATAAAACACTCCTACTTAAGAGAAAAATTAAAAAAATATAAGAGAGTACTGCTTTGATCAGAGATCTTGGTGGTAAAATGGAATCATGTCATCTCATAATAAATTTATCATCATAAAAGCAGCATACAAATTTAAGAGTATAACACTCCAGCAAGCTATGAATTTCTCCATAGAAATAGTTATGTCTCAAACATTTATGACACTTAACTTATAAATATATTTAATCTTTAAATATCAATATAAATATTCACACTGGCATTAATATTTCTGAACTCAAATAAAAACTTCAATTCTTAAGTTGCTTCAGGATAAGATTATCATCAAGGAAATCAGACATATGCTTGTATAAACATCATCAGCAACTTTGAAGTAATTTGATAACACATATTTAAAACTAACATATAATTTCAAAAACTTAACAGCTCCTTTCGTGTATAATCAACTACATACAAATAAAATGAACATGGGTGTTATAGTACATAATATTTTAGCTAAAGTCTGCTATAAAAGGCAAATTTCCCACATAAGCTCTAAATTCTATTAGGAAAAAAAATCAAACGGATAGAATTTACCATAGAATGCAAGTTCAAAGTAAAGCCTTCACTTTATATACAAATGGTCAATTCTCTGAACATCACATACCATGTTATATACAATCTCTTACTACACAATTTATTGGATGTCTCCGACAAATTCTTAATTAAAAACCATTCATTATCAACCAAACACTTTACAATGTACATCTTGTAAGAGTCAGATCATTGTTTTATATCATCAAAATCATTGGATTGGCTCTATTATTGATCATCATTTTATACAAAAATGCTAGCTAAGAAATAAAATGTTCACTTTTAATTTAAAACCAATACATACACATAATATAAACACATATCCTTGTCATTAAGACTTCAAATAAGAAAAAAAAAAAATATTCAGAATACGAAGTCGATCATTATATATCAGCAGACCGTCGTAAGTTTCATCATAATAGAAGTTTCCATATTTTTCTACAGCACACTAGTGCCTAATTATAAATTGCAAACACAAATTGAAATATTTAAAGAATCGTCTAACAAGACATGATTTAATTTAAGAAATTTATTATACGATACTGACAAAATCCTTAAACCAGGTCTCTTGTACATACATTGAACAATGACACATCATATTCTCTGTATCGTCATAATAATCAGAAACACGGACCAGAGAAAAGGATAATCATTTGCACTAACTCAATTATTAAAATTGAAAATGGCATAATAAATGCCAAAATTATAGAAGGTAGACACATTAACTAGTATTACACAGAATAAAAAAAAAGGCACAAGATTGTTAGATCAGTTAGAGCTAATACATATATAAATCATAGTATCTCATTAAGATTGATTTCATCACATTAATTCATCTTGTGCAATAATTTGAAGTTGCCAACAATATTGGTACATAAATTAAGGTTAATACAACACATAAAACACATTCACAAATATATCTTATAAAGAACAATAGATGACGGCGACCCTGCAATTGCATTCTTTCATGCAGGATATCGAATAAGGATACTTTAAAGTAGTCCTAAATTAAAGTGTTACTTCTATAAAACAAATGCTTAATTAGCCTATCAACACCCTGGAAAATGAGTTCAAAGAAAAGCCAAAAGTTAATTTATAGGACAATTCTTTGAACTCAATTCACCAAGTTATAAGCAGCATACAACTTGCCAAGCAACCACTATCATACTGGGCAAATATTCTGAAATGTAACCCACGTGTGGGATAAAAGTCCCAACACAAAAACAATACTATTCACAATTAAATTAAATATATGCACATATTTTATTCAGCATCATAATTACAGACCAGTGCAAAAATATAACAAACTGCATCCATTTAAAAAATACCCCCCTCCACACACATCACCTTCAATACGAAGGATTATGTACAAACCATTCTACATAAAAAGGAAACTCATCTTTCACATCTAAAAAAAGAAAATACTCCATAACAAAGCCCAAGTCATGCTCCTACCACAGTTAATTTTCTGAACTACAATTACCAACTAATTTTCTGAAGTTTTAGAATTGGTATGCAAAACAAACTAAACAACCCCCAATTATAAACAA
Organism: Caerostris extrusa; assembly: GCA_021605095.1. Taxonomy (NCBI): domain Eukaryota; kingdom Metazoa; phylum Arthropoda; class Arachnida; order Araneae; family Araneidae; genus Caerostris; species Caerostris extrusa. The sequence goes on from BPLR01010747.1 coordinate 24,307, forward strand.
TTCCAACAAAATGTCATTTTATCCACAAAATATATTTACTTGCCATTGTCTTTTGGAAGCTTGTTTCAAAAGACAGAGAATTAACCATCTTTGGAATATTTTTCCTATATACAAATTAAACTTTTAATTGAAAACTACACAAATTTAAACACCACAGATTCTTCAGATATGAAATGTAAACACGAAATCATACGAGCAAGACATTTCGCTGATTGTAGTTTCAATTGCTAACTCAATGTCTAAGATAAAAGAAACTATAAAATCGCATTTTAATGTATAACTGATCAATGTTTTCATAACAAAACCTGTTTATGGCAAATATTTCATTAACCATAACAATTATATACTTTAAGTAAGAATTTGCCATGATCAATCCAAAATGATAAAATCAACCTTTTTGATGGTCAAGTACATAGAAATGAATTGTTTTTTTAAAAACTTCTCGCAAAAGTTCTTAAATCCAAACATTAAACAGAGATTACTTTAAGCAACACATAGTTAGAATCAGAAACATAATGTCTTCATTTAAGATTCAGTAGCAGAACTGACATATGTTCATCATTTGAATAAACAGGTACATTCACACAGCATCGGAAGTTATGAAAAGTTGCTAAGGTAGAAAAATTGTATGTCAACATTAGTGGGATAAACTCACTTAAAATATAACCTGTGGGGTTGACACATTTCTTTAGCACTTAATTTTCAGGCAGGCTTGGATGGAACAGGCCTTCTCTTACTAAAACCGGTGCACATAAAACTTATAAAATACTAAATAAATACAACCATTCCAAATAAGTCACAAAAAGAAAATAAACACTCATACTTCATATAGGAGATAAAGACATACAATTAACAGTCAGCACAATGAATCAGCTGAACTATGATATCACAAGTATGAATGTGACATTCAATTCAACATTTATATGAAAAGCTCAGATCATATTGTCAAAGATTTAGTTTTCATCAAATGCATCAGGTGAAGAAATTCATACGATCATCATTGCAATCAAACATTTCAGAATTTAAACATCATTCATTATCAACCAAAGAAAACTTTACAAAGTACATTTTGCAAGTCAGATCATTGTTTTATATCATCAAAATCATTGGATTGGCTCTATTATTGATCATCATTTTATACAAAAATGCTAGCTAAGAAATAAAATGTTCACTTTTAATTTAAAACCAATACATACATAATATAAACACATATCCTTGTCATTAAGACTTCAAATAAGGAAAAAAAATATTCAGAATACGAAGTCGATCATTATATATCAGCAGACCGTCGTAAGTTTCATCATAATAGAAGTTTCCATATTTATTCTACAGCACACTAGTGCCTAATTATAAATTGCAAACACAACTTGAAATATTTAAAGAATCGTCTAACACGACATGATTTAATTTAAGAAATTTATTATACGATACTGACAAAATCCTTAAACCAGGTCTCTTGTACATACATTGAACAATGACACATCATATTCTCTGTATCGTCATAATAATCAGAAACACGGACCAGAGAAAAGGATAATCATTTGCACTAACTCAATTATTAAAATTGAAAATGGCATAATAAATGCCAAAATTATAGAAGGTAGACACATTAACTAGTATTACACAGAATAAAAAAAAGGCACAAGATTGTTAGATCAGTTAGAGCTAATACATATATAAATCATAGTATCTCATTAAGCTTGATTTCATCACATTAATTCATCTTGTGCAATAATTTGAAGTTGCCAACAATATTGGTACATAAATTAAGGTTAATACAACACATAAAAC
>BPLR01010748.1:0-80546 GCA_021605095.1 Caerostris extrusa
GTTCAGTATAATAAAATTTATTCTGATAAAAGAAAGCTATAATTCATTGAAATAGTAAATATTTTTTAAAAAGCCATTTGAACTTAAATAGCAACATTTCACGGTTTCAGGGACTCAAGCCCGCCAGCCACCCCTTTCGGTTCCACGCCTGTCGTGTAACAACATGTAAAGATTTGAAAATTACTTCAAAAACCTGGGTTTTTATTGAGTCACAGTCTCAACATATTTCCTTACACATTCAGGATAATAATTAAAAAAAAGGGATTTAAGAGCTATTAAATGAGTACAGCAATCTCCCCTAAAAAAAAGCAAAATGTATAACCATTATCAGCTCTAGAGGGGGAAAATTGATCTCGTTTTTTTCGTTTGACTTTTGAATATTTTAGTCATAAGTAAATGCGCTTAACACTTTTCTCACATCAAAAATGAGATCAGGTCATATTACAAGTAGACGGCGATGATAAAAACAAAGTTCGCGCGTCAAGTCATTAAAAATCACTTAGTTCTCAGAAAATGAGGGAAAAAAAAAAGTTCTAAGGGATTTTCAACTTCTCGTTATGGACGCTCTCATCTTTTAATGGCAAAATATAATGCTCTCTGACAGAATGTTGTTTGCAAGATTGTTTCTGAAATCTCCCAGTGATAGTTATGGAATACTTATTGATCTCTGAATTTATTGACGAAATTTCTTTTAGTGTATGTCTTTTTTTTTCATAGTAGGATTGTGTTCAGTTTGAATGAAACTGTGGTTTTGCTATTGTAAACCTTAATCTTGCAATATTTCTGAAATCCATTGTTGTTTTCAATCCATTGATGTGTTTTTCAATCCATGGATGTAGTTTTTTCAATCCATGGATGTAGGTTTTTTAATCCATGGATGTAGGTTTCCCAATCATGGATGTGTTTTAATCCATGGATGGTTGTTTTTTTAAATCAAGGATGTGTTGTTTTTTATCAGGATGCTTGTTTTTTTTAATCAAAAGTTGTTTTTGTTTTTAATCAAGGATGTGTTGTTTTTTTCCAAGGATGTGTTGTTTTTTAATCCAAGGATGTGTTGTTTTTAATCCAAGGATGTTGTTGTTTTTTGGTTTTTTTTTGGTGGTGTGTTTGTTTTAATCTGGATTTTGTGTTTTTTCTATCCATGGTTGTTTTTTTCAATCTGATATCAAAATTTTTGGATTATTGATACTAGAGCATTTTAAAAACCATTGAGCCTAAGTTGAAAGTGCATAAAACATTATTATATGATCACTTATGGGGTTGAGCCAGCCATTCCTCTGTCATTCTCAATTTTCTTTCCATAACAACATGTAAGATACCTGAAGAAATTATTACCAAAACACTGGTTTTATCTGAGTCACTGTTCTCAACATACTTCTATACGTCCGAGATGATCAATAATAGGAATTTAAAGCTATTACATAAGATACGAGCGTGCCTGCTTGAAAAAATCGAAAATGTGTAACACGTCATCAGTCCAGCAAAGAAAAAAATTATCTCGTTATTTTATGAGCGGTTTTTTGAATAGTACTGAGGTCTTTTTAAAGATTAAATGCACTTAACACTTTCGAGTCACGCATCAAGGAAAGATCGGCCGCTCCAAAAGAAATGGGCACGGCGATGGTAAAAACAAAGTTCTCAAAAGCATCGAGTCATTAAAAGATCGCTTGAGTTCTGCACCGCCAGAAAATGAGGAAAAAAGTTCTTAGAAAGAGGTTGCACCTAACTTCCCGTTATGGACGCTCTCATAATCTTTACGTGTAAAAGATTAAAAGTCTGCTCTTTGACCCAGAAAAATGTTCGCAGCCAGATTGCTCTCTTTTGCAAATCTCCCAGTGATAAGTTTATGGGAATACTTGCCTTGGACTCTGTTGTTAAAATTTCCTATTTCATTTTTAGCGTTACTGTCGTTTTCTGGTCTACTTATAGTATTAAGCAGTTGAATTCAAAGCTTCCTTAGTATACATGCTGTTGTATAGCAATCTCAATCATTTATAAATGTTTAAAATGTTAATAAAATTTTTCAATCACTAAATGTTTTTTTCTCAGTCCTTTTAATTTTTGTGTCAACTTTAATTTTGTTTTTGTTTTTTTCAATCTTTAATTTTGTTGTTTTCCAGCTCTTTTAATTTTAGTTGTTTTCAATCCTTTCATTGATGCTCAATCAACTTTAAGAATTTTGTTTGCTTTTTCAATGCTTTTAATGTTGTTTTTTTCAATCTTTCTTTAATGTTGTTTTTCAATCCTTTAATTTTCGTTGTTTTTCTCAAATCCTTTAATTTTGTTCGTCCAAAGGCTTTAATTTTATTTAATATCTTTTCAATCCTTTAAAATTTTGGTCCAATCCTTTCCCAAATTTTGGTTTTTTTCTATCAACTTTAAATTTTGGTAATCCTTTTTAATTTTGGTTTCTTGTTTTTTTCAGTCCTTTAATTTTGGTTTTGTTTTTTTCTTATCCTTTAAATTTTGGTTTGTTTTTTCTCAAATCCTTTAATTTTGGTTTTCGTCAATCCTTCTAATTTTGGTTTTGTTTTTCAATCACTTTTGGAGGCCACTTTGGTTTGTCTGTTTTTCAATCACTTGTCCATTTTGGTTTTATTTTTTTCAATCACTTTTCCAAATCAAAAATTTTGCTGCTTAATCCATACAATTTTGTTGTTTCAACATGTTATTTGAATGACGGCTCAGCTCTTTAGAAGCTGGTGTCATTCCAATACTAACGCAGTAAAGATGTAGCTTTCTGGATTCACCATTATGCAGAAACATATCGAGGAGGAGGTCTTGCTGTGCACACTAAAGTTCAATTTTTGAAACCCGGATTTTGAACAAATTCTTGCAAGAGTGGCATTTCCAGAGGGACCTTGTCTTTATTCGCCAGCTCAACGGAAACGCATTCCAGCCAACAAATTTAAAGGTGCTCACTTTGCGGATGAATTCCTAACGCCACGTCAAGGGGCCAGAGGGCGGGATAAAGCTGAAGCCAAATCTCGCAAAGCTATGTAAAGCGGTTTGTTTTTCAATGTGGACTTGAGGGCACTCGAGTGAAGATCCAGCCAGTCTCGCTCAACTGTCCTCACAGCTCCACTCCCAATCAGTAGCCAGTTTTGCACCACGCTTTCTATCAGAGGAATTTTCGATTGAACGCCATTTTTCGATCTGGTTGTAATAATAACAAAAGAGATAACGTGGAGTGCGTTTGTCGCTGGCAGTTGCACACTGGGCGAGAGCTATTCACTTGTCTTGTTCTCTAGTATGGACACGGCTAAGCATGTAATATGCTTATTTGCATTTTTCTTCATCATCTCAAAATGCTTCCTTATGTTGATGTTACTAACGTTTTTTATGTTTGGTTTTTTTCTGTTAATTATAAATATAAACGGTTTATTTGATGATATGGATTAAAAAAATAATTTCCTTAGAAAGAATCTGATTTTTCTCATTTTCTATTAATAAACGAGGTCCGTGGGATAGAAAGAGTAGCATATCCTTATTAAGAGCACTGCTCACACGATCATTGGGTTTACAAAAAACGCATTGTCAATGAAATTTGTATCACAAAAAGAGTGTATAACAAAAAAATGTATTTATGTAATTTTTTAACAAAAGTTGAAAGAATTGCTATTTTTTTGTTTGATATATGTATTTAATAAAGCAATAATTAAACAAATTTTTTGCATATATATATGAAGTATTTTCGTCATTTTTTTAGTAATTCATTGAGGACAACAACTGCAAAATCAAAAAATATATATATGAAGATTAATAGCTTGCTTAGAATCCTAACCTGAATAACTTTAAATGATTTTTTTTAAATCCCTGTTTTACGCACTATGGTTAAGCTATTTTGTAATTACTCATTAAATTTATATGATTAATTTTATGCCTGAGCCAGTATAAAAGGTGTTCAATCAATATCGTATAAATTTTTTTCTTTCTAATGCAGCTGGCAAACACTTAGACAGCTTTGGTCTTGGATGCCGTAAGTGAAAGGCGCTGCACAGACATTACTCACTTTGCATTACCCGAGGGGGCGCGTGTAGCTTGAAGGGCAAAGCTACGGAGGTGGAGTGCAACACACTCTCCGCAAAGCTCTAGGCCATGTTGACGGGACCGGGACTTACGGTTTAAAGTGGATTCGAACCACTACAAATTCCATTTACTTATTGCATAGTTGCTCGTCTGCTTGATGCCATTCATATAGACAATGCGTTGTTGGATCGTTTTTTAAGATACGCGCTTGCATGTCTCACTATGCATGCTGGCCAGATTTGAGAACCTTTCTATTTAAATACCAGTGTCATGTTCCATTGCAGCAGTTAAGGTCTTTCTTGTTTTTCTAAAAATAATTTATATGGCTATTGTACTCCCTCCATACAATTTATGGCGGCAGGTGGCCGAGGGGTCTAGCCGCTCTGGCGCATTGATACCGCCGAGACATCAGGTTCAGAGTCCTGGCGGTGACATGGATGTTTGTTAGTGATTCGGAATCCACTAAACTGTGCGGTACCGGTCTGTTTATCTCTCGTGCGTCAGATGGCCATAGAGCGACAAGCCAGAAGTCTATACAATTTATGTGGTGCGCATTTGTTCAGTTTATGTGACTACTGCACTGTCCTATTCAGATGCATACATATTGACTGAGCTCCTTTTGTATACAGCTGCAACTTGTGATATTATACCTTTTCTAGAAAACTGTAAATTTGGGGGCATTGTTAATCATCACGCCGTCATCGGCAGCGTGATAATTAGTAACTTCAGCTAACCGTGTGCTTGATGAGTAACATTTATGTATTTTTGAATGAGGATCCAATTTATATGGTACTGACTGCATACTCTGTATGCTTTATGTGTATATTCTGACAATTTAGTTACTGTACTGTCCTGTTCAGTTTTATGTATTAATATATTTGTTTAGTTTACGTGATTACTGCACCATCCCATTCAGTTTATGAGGTGATACATATGTTCATTTTATGTCATTACTGTACCAGCGAGAATTCAAATTTATCGCAGCATTGCCTTGTATACTGTATGCATCTGCAACGTAGACTTAAAAAAGCGTTTACGTTTTAAAAGCTTATTTTTAAGCCAACAAAAATGTCGGTTCATCAAGATTCCTGTATATCTCAATGTTATTTGGCATTTCACATTCTTACAACATTGAATAGTATAGAAAAGATTGTATTTATTACATTCGATAAATCTAGCCATTCTTCTTTCTAATTTAGGATGGGAAGCACAATTATGCTGGAAGTGGAGACACGAAGAATCTTTTATGCCAGTTACTACCTAATTATACTTCCAATATGAGGCAACAGTAGCACGTGACTGGGCATGGCGAGAATCTCAAGCTGCAGTCATTTCGCTGTGTGTGTCATTAACATTGGCTTTTCTCATGTCCGGTCGGAAAGTTTAACAAGTTATTTTATTACTTAAAACTCGAGGGAAAAATAGTTTATTGCCTAATCTGACGCACTGACAGCACTGTAATCTTTATGTGGCAGTATTCAGGATGAGATTTTCTGCAGATTCGATCTTCTTCTTTATTAGTTAAATTGCACGTTTTGCCCACTTACAGTTGTACTTCTGTATTTTAAATGTGTGTTTTCTTCAGCTATTTAAAAGCAATTTTTAAGTTAATAATAAGGTAGATAAATTAATAATAATAAAGATAGATAAAAAATATTTGAAGATAAAACAAAAGTCTATAACGTAAAATAATTGTCATTATTTGAGTCCAAAAACTGTTTGGGCAGTGGCCAATCCTTTTAATGGTATGAAATTATTAAAAATCGCCCTGTCTAAAACAGTGGAAAATAAGAAATGGATTTTATGCCTTTTTTTCTCTTTGGTTTGATTTTTATGATTCCTTTGGAAGCAATTATGGGGGTGGATTTCTGTTACAGTCTTGTATTTCTGCGAATTCCTACCATTTAAATTTTCATTTGATAACAATTTTTAAGTATTAAAAAATATTCCTTAACCGATTTTTTTGTTAAAAATACAGCAATTAGTTTCAGTAGAGAATGAAATATTTGTGACAATAAATTACTTTGAATCTAACAATTTTTTGCCAATCGGCTTAGATATTTACGGAATATTTTCAAAGAAGATAATGGTTGTATCAGTTAATAGCCCATTGATAGAATCTTAAGATTCTAATCTTTTAAGTGGACCAAGGAGTTGAAAATGAATCTTTACCAAATTTAAGTCGCTATTGGATTTATTGAGAAACTTTCATCAAAAGGATTTTAAGTTCTTCAGAGCTTAAGTTCCTCTTAGGGATGGATTCTTCAACAGGGCTAATCAAAGCTCTTTTCGTTGCTTGTTAGCATGAGAGTACTACACCATCCATTTATTCCCTTTCCTGGACCTTTTAGAATAAACTTTTCGCTAGTCGACAACCTGGAATTCCAAAAGGTGATTATCACACTGCAGACACTTTGTTAATTAGTGGGTCGATTTACTATGTAAACTTCACTTATGAAACTCATCAAGCATTCTAAAAGCTGTATTCTAAAGGGGAGCCCTTTTACCACATGTTGGCATCGCAGCGAATGTTTAAGGTGACGAACTGAGTAAATTAAAAAGGGAAATTTGTAAGAGAATTTACACGCCCTTTAATATTACATGTGTTATATCATCTGTGTGGATAATTGTGATGACAACACGGTTTTAAATTTTTTGCAACTAAACAATGTAGCGAATTTCTGTAATTATTTTCAACTTAAAAAATGTTCGTATATAGTGATGCATTTTTTAAAAATATTTTTAAAAATGCATCACTATATCATTTTATATACATTATATTACAAAAAAAGACATTTTTTTTTTTTTTTTTAAAAAAATATATAAAAAAAATTCTAAAATTTTTAGAAAAGTTCAACGTAAAAAAATGAACAAAATTTTCTGAAAATTTAAGGAAATTTTAGGGAAGATGTACTTACACCGGTAATATGATTTAGCTGAGTAGGTCACGCTGGATTGTATACCACCCAGAATAAATTCTCTTTCATAATGACATCCATGCAAATTTCTTTAAAAAAAAACTATTCCAATCACTTCTGGTATTCAGCACATTCAATATCATCAGCTATATCGTAGTCGAATGCCTACGGATTAAATCATACGCAATTCTCATAATATTGTACAAATTCATTTCTGGTTGAGTGGACCACAATTGTTAACGAATGGATCTCTTCAAATTTTGTGCCACACCATTTTATTTCTCTCTACATCTCTACATACACCCCCCATGCACTTTATTTTTTTTATAATACTTAGAAGCATAACATTTCCAAGTAGGACACAAGACATTCTTAGCCATCAAACTTTTTCAAACGTGCTTTATTCAGTAATTTTCAACTTACCTTGACATTCCAAATCCCTGCAGAAATCTCTGCTGTAGCACCCTTCATTCAATTTTAAGAAATGCCTGGAATCTTCATTCCTGAAATAAAATTCTTCAATATCAAACATCGCTAATCGAAAGACTTTGGTCAGTACATACGGAAGAAAACAAGTACAGCCGCACAAACTGGTAACGAGTGATATGAATCCTTATTAAAATTACTGGTTTTTAATTCTTCTAGACAACTCCACTAATTGTACAAAACAACATAATTAATCTTGGTCAATCAAAACAACGTAATTAATCTTGGTTAATCAGACATTAGGAGATACCTTGGTTTCCACATTTGGAATTATATACCATTTGGCAGCAAAAAAGAAAAAAAATCGCCAAATCTCAACCATCTCTATTTTGAGATTTGGCCAAATCTTTTCAGTATAAAAGGAGAATGCACAGCCTCTTTTAATATTGAAATAGAAAGGATTTCTCTTTAGGAAAAAATTTTGCTTCATAAGACAGTTAATTTCCAATAAGAAAATTGGTAATTAAGAAAATTGGCAAGCGATCAAGTCAGATAGTTCAAACACAACTGTGTTATAGGGTAGAAAGGTTATTTCAAAACGTTAATTTCAGGAGAGGTCTTAATAACAATAAAGTTAATTTTTAATTTTTGTATAATTTAAAATTTTAATGATAAATATTAAAAGCAAATTTGAATCAACATAATTTCAGAATATCAAATAACTTTTTTTCTTTCAAAATTATTTTGCGCTGCTTATGTTTGACTTTCATCTATAAAAAGTAATCCATTTGTAAGTTTCCGTATTTAAACGAGGTGTTTAATTTTTCAGCAAATAGCTTGTAGTATAGTAAAAAGAATAATCTGGGTTTGACAGATAATTAAGGTTGAAGGTTATCCTTCCCAAAAGTATTCATGGCCATTCTTTAAACTACTTTAAAGAATTGTGAGATTTTTTGTAAGAATAAAATCGGACATAAACAAAATAATTTTTTTTTTTTTTACTCTAAGTAGGAGAAAATTTTAATAATTTTTATATACATGAAAATTTTAATTTTTATATACATGAAAAATGTATATTAAATTCTGCACATACGTATAACTAATGACAAAAAATGTATATAAAATATGGAGAATTATTGTAATAGTAAAAATATTTAATTTTATATTATCAAGAAAATTTAATATGCTTCCCAATGATTTTTTAAAAAAAAGTTATATTAATATATAATAAATTATATTAAAAATTATATTATATCAAACAAACAAACAAACAAACAATAAATTGACAAATATATATAACTGATAAAGCATATATATAACTAATAAAAAACCTATATGTATATATCTAATATATAAAATTCTCGTGTCACAGTGTTTGTTGCCAAACTCCTCCGAAACGGCTTGACCGATTCTTATGAAAACTTTTTGTGCATATTTGGTAGGTCTGCGAATCGGTCGTAATCTATTTTTAAACCCCTAAGTGACAAGGGTGGTCCACCCCTAAATATTTTTAAAAATTTCTTTCGTAAAACAATGTAGTGTTTTTTTAATTTCTTAGTTATGACATTACAGCACGTGTGCTTAAACAAAAATTAAAGTCTTTAATCGGCTTCATTTTTTTTACTTTTATTTAATTAAGTGATCTTATATAAATCAACACGTGTTGTGAACTCGCGCCAACAACGGCCGTTGCTTTTTACCTTTATATATTATACGCAACGTTTTTGTGGGAATAGTTTTAATTTAAAAAAAAATATTTACGTGTTAAATAAATATACGTGTTTATCATTGTTAAAGGTAAGTCAAATAATAGAGAACGAATACTGTTATATTTGCACGTGTAACGTGTTAATGTCTTAAATTGCCTTAAGTTAATGTTTTTGTTAAGTTATATTCTTTGCATGTGTAGCATTAAATTATATTTACACGTGTAGCGTGTGTTAATGTTTAGTTAAGTAAAATTGGCAACTTTATTATTGTTCTAAGAAAAATAAAGATGGCTGTTATTGCGTTTTAACTTACAGGTGTAATTGTGTTGTAATTTACTTTATTGTGGCGAATCTGGGATTCCAGTAAAAATTAAGTGTTATTTGCAATTAGAAAGCATAAGATTATCGAAAGCATAAACTTATAACGACAAACTATTTAGCGGCACTCTGTTACTCCTTTCAGGTGATTTCAGGCAAACACGTCCTGCCATTCCTACGTTCAACGTACGCTGATGAGATCAACGCTTTGATTAAAATCATCGTCACTGTGGCGTAATGTTGAAAAATTACAACTAAAAGTAAACATGCGCATTCAAATGCTTCAAGATCCATCCGCTGTGAAACATTCTCAAAACAACTATTAGATAATGGCGATGAAAAATTGCTGTACATGAAAATACTGGATGCATAAAATTTCCGACAGATTTCTGCACAATCATCGACTCGCAAAATAATCTCATCGACCACATATTTCCCGATGTATGCACACAATTCCAAAATCTTGATTGGTTGGCAGAAAAGCAATTTTGGCAGCAAAAAATGTGGACGTCAATGGTTTAAATTCAAGATACAACAGTTGTTGCCAGGGAATTTGGTGTCATACAAATCTATCGATACAGTTTGCGATGCCAATGAAGCTGTAAATTATCCAATTGAGTTTTTGAATTCATTGGATTTGCCAGGCATGCCACCGCATCATTTACAATTAAAGGTTGATCTCCGGTTATTTTGATTCGTAATTTGAACCCACCATGGCTGTGCAATCGAACACGATTAGTCATTAAAAACTTAATGAAAAACGTTATCGAAGCCAGCATTTTGAATGGCAAGTACTGAGGCGAAAATACATTGCTGACACGAATCCCTATAATTCCCACAGATGTGCAATTGAATTCAAACGTATTCAATTTCCAACTAGATTGGCATTCGCAATGACAATCAATAAGTCGCAAGGACAAGCGATGTCGTTTGTGGCTTAGATTTGGGCACACCATGTTTTGCAACACCCGTGGCATGTTCGCGTGTGGGTAAACCATCCAGTTTGTTTGTGTTGGCTAAAGACGGACGAACCAAAAATATCGTACACTTCATTGCACTTAGAGATTGATGTTGATTATTTTTTAATTGCCATAATTAGTAGTAAATATGTAAATAACTATTTTGATGCATATACAGCTATTATATAATGTAATTTAAAATATATTTATTAATTTAATAAAATATAAAGGATGAAATAAATAAATGGTTAGTGTATTATCATTTTATAGGCCGTCATTGTCGGCAACGTTCCATTCCTCTTCCAATCATAAGCATATTTCCACACACTTATAGTAAGTTAGTTTTTTTTTTTTATTTAACTAAAAAAATATTTTATAGAAATAATGTATATGGCAAAACAACATTTTGCCAGGTCAACTAGTACACATATATATATATATATATATATATATATATATGCGTGCAAATTTTAGTAGTTATATATATGTTATGTTAGTTATATTTTTACTATTACAATAATATTCCCCAAATTTTATATACACTATCCCACTTTAAAAATGCTGTAATAAAGAACTACTCGACACAATGAGTTAAAATTGGAACTGAAGATACTTGAAGAAGAGGGGAACAGTATGGCTTCAAAAAAGTTCCAAAGTGCATTAATAGGGGGCGCTGTAAGCGACAAAAGAAAAGGTAAGTCGGCTACCAATGATGTTTTGAATCGAAATTACAACGTATTTGGCATGAGTTGTACATTAAACCACTTGTAGTGTTCAATGTGCTTGATCGTTTCGGTTTTGAAGGAAAACATGATTTCCAAAGTCATTCAACAGTTGTGACACTGCTAGTGCAATGACATACCAAATTGGATGGGAGAAATAAGTGGAATTTTGAAAGTAGGACTTTAATTATAATCATCCTGTATATGATAAAAATAATGTATATAAAATTTTGGGAATATTATCGTAATAGTAAAAATATTTCATTTTATATTATGAAGAAAATTTAATACGCTTCTCAATGAGCTTTTGAAAAAAAAAAATCACATTACATTAAAAATTGCATTAATAAATACAATAAATTACGTTAAAAACTACCTTACATTAAACGAGCAATAAACAGACAAATATTAATTATAAAAAGAAGAAAATATTTAAAAATTTACTCCTTTTTTTTAAATGGAAAAGAAATCAAGGTCAATTAGAAATTTGAACGAAAACAAATTAATCATTTGCCCAATAAAAAATACACATCATAACAAGTCAATCATTTATTTTTTAATTTGAGTTAAAGAAATTACGCAAGAAGCTATAAATGAGTATATTGTTACTGTTAAATACTTTTTTTTTTTCTACATTGCTACTTGTTTCTCATTTCAAGATCAATTAGAAATTTAAGCAGATACAAACTAATCATTTACCCAATAAAATATTACACATCTTTAACATCATAACAACTCGATCATTTTTTTCAATTCGAATTAATGAAAATTATGCACGAATCTACATAAATATTTATATTTAACGAAACGTTCTGTTACTGTTAAATACGTTTTTTCCCCTACATCATTAGCACTTTCTTTTGAACGTATACATGTGCACGTGTTATCTGATGACATTGATAACAACGTGAACTGATGATCTAAAATAAGAATTCGAAGTAGAGAAGATATTTCTTGTTTATGAAAATGAAATACGAATTCGTGAGGCGAATGCAGAAAGGCATATTATTATTATTATTATTATTTTGCTCCTCAAGTTGTTTCAAGCAATTGGTGTTCAAGTCACGGAGTTTTCCGTTTGAGTTCAGTCATTTTTTCCCCTCGCATTGTTCGATTCTGTACTTTTCCCTCCCTCCCTCTTTTTTCCCCTAATCAAGCACGAAAATGATGGGAGTAGAACTTCGGGTTGAAGTTGTGTCAAATTCACTTTTGAAATATTGAACATCGTTTGTATTTCGCTGTCTTGTATTGTTCTGTGTGTAGTTTCTCTGTGTGTGTCAAAAACTAAAGCAAAATTTTATGGATAAAAAAATGTAAAAGGCAAAATTTGAAAGAGATAAAATGTCTTGATCTTTTTATATTTTTATAATTGTATTTATGTAATATTCTTAAATGATTTATAACAAAACTTGTAATTCTATTGACTTGATAAGTATAGCATCTTCATTTAGCAGAAAATATATCACCGGATCACCACCACTGTTGGCCAAATGTGAATACTATTTTTAATTCAGCTTATTAAAGTGCACTGTTACTTTTTCGTAAAATATATATTTAATTAAAAATTTATTTTAAAAAATGGGAGACATATACAGGGATCGGCAGGCCATTCTATCGGACCACTATCCCGATCCACTGTTGGCCAAATGTGTATACTATTTTTAATTCAGATTATTAAAGTAACTGTTATATTTTAGTAAAATATATTTCATTTAGAATATCATTTAAAAAAATAGGAGACATATATAAACACTTATTATTTTCTTAGTTATATAAATCTTTATCATATATATGAGCAATATAAATATCGAAATATGTTATGAAGTTTCAGAAATGTTTAATAAAATCGTTACCACAGTCAAACAAGATATAGCTTGTTTGTTTTTTTAAAAACCGGCATTTAATTATTGAGAATTTCCGTTTTATTTAATTCGGTAGTCATATTCTTCAACTTATCGAAATGTAACTTAGGCACTGGTGTCTTTGCTTGCAAGCCAAGAATGACTTGAGTTCCAAAGAGTATTTTAAGAGTTACAGGTCAGGCATATGGGCTAAATTATCATATGTATGAACACTATAAATATTGAAATATAATATAGTTTCAGTAATGTTTAATAAAATCATTACAACGGTGAAACAAGATACAGCTTGTTTTCTTTAAAAAACCGGTATTTAATTATTAAAATTTCCATTATCTGTAGTCTCATTATTCCGAAATGTAACTTAGGCACTGAATTGTCTTTGTTTGCAAGCCAAAACGACCTACTTCCAAAGAGTATTTTATTTACAGCTATTAAGTTAGGCATATAGGTTGAATTCCTGGCCTTCATGCAGGGTTGAGTGCTACTGTTTAATTAAAGAAGTAAGATGGGCCCTAAAATAAGGGCAGCCGCTGCGATTAAAAGGTGCGGTTAATCAAGGGAAAGGGGAAGGTCACATTCCCAGTCTCTTCTTAACGCCAGGGAGTAAAATGGAGGAATGCCTTTTTTTTTCCAGGTACAGGCCGGTTTTGTTTAGACATATTCAAAAGCATAATAAATCTAGACACGTATAATAAGGGCAGGGATCAATGTGATTTATTTAAATATATAATTATTTACAAATAAAATGAAATAGGGAACATAAATTTATAATCTGTAATAAAAATGTTATATTCGTATATCGCTGTGATACACGAAAAACCCAACCCAAACCATGTTACGGAATGACGAAGACATAAGATAAAAATGAATGTAAAAATTAAATAGAAAATGAATGATTTTTCAGAAACACCACCGTATTATTAAACAAGCAAGCCATGAAAATATCATCCACTAAACATAAATTTTCATGAGCAAATCATATATTCTGTCATCCTATTCTCTATTAATATGTACCGATTTTAAAATAATACAAAGCAGCAGCGTTAAGCTAGGATGTTATAGAAATCCAAAAGAAATTAATTATAACTATTTCTTTATATTTTAATAATTTCTCCTGGTTTTACGGATTATTTGGTATAGATCTTATTTTTTAAATTTTTGAGTTCTTTTATATCTTTTTTCAATTCCTTCTATTGGCTCGCGCTCTGCCTATATATCTTGCTCAAATTTTCAATCGTTCATAAAATACTTTTTAGTCATCCACTCAAGTTCAAATACATTTTTTTTTTGAACTTGTAGTGTATGACACTGGATATTAATACAGTTTTTCAAATATTAACACATTAATTAAATTAAATTAATAA
Source organism: Caerostris extrusa (assembly GCA_021605095.1). Taxonomy (NCBI): domain Eukaryota; kingdom Metazoa; phylum Arthropoda; class Arachnida; order Araneae; family Araneidae; genus Caerostris; species Caerostris extrusa. The sequence goes on from BPLR01010748.1 coordinate 14,308, forward strand.
ATTTTTTTTTTTTTTACATTTAAGTAGCATATATCTACGAATAGATGGCGCCAGATAAACTTAAAAAAATGAATGAAAATTATTTATAAAGGACTTTCTGTAATATAGTGAAAAAAAAAAAGTAGGAATTGACTTAAAACATTTTTTTTTTATATTACTTGTTTCTAATTCAGTTCTAGCATTCAGCCGTTTGATATTTGTGTTTCTCTAATGATTTTCCTTTTTGTGGCTTCAGCTAATTTCCACTTCGAATCTTGTACAATCTCTACATTTTTTATTATTATTATTATCATTTTGGGATATCTAAATGTGAGGTACTTCAGGGTTCTTTGTATTGCTGATGCTATGATGATTTTGCTATGCAATATGCGTGCTGCGAATGCCTATAGTATAATGGCTTTTGTTACGAAAAGATGGTCGTGTTTTTAGTTCCCTCCATGTCAATTCTCCTTTTTTGTGGTGTTTTTGTGTTCTTTATATACAAGGAGGATATTCAAAATGAAGGAGCAGATGTACCAATTCTACGTTTGTTGCATAACAAGTGGTGCTCACGTTGAATGCTTAAAATAACTTTGAACTTTGCTCTATTCATTGATGTGTAATATGCGGCCCATCATCTATATATTTATATATATGTATATATATATATATATATGTGTGTGTGTGTGTTTAATTGAGGTTTTAACCAAACATCAGTGATTAATCACTGGGGAAGGGAGATTTTGTCAAGGCATTCAGTGCTTGAGGTATGTCAATTTTATTATAGATGCCTCCATCGTTTATGGTTGGGAAGCTACTTACCTCTTTCTTCGTAAAAGGGGGCGTTGTATCCTGATTTTGATTTCAAAATTATTTAATTAATTTTATGACCCATCAATAAAAGCCAGAAAACTTCCAAACTTTAAAATTAAATATCTCAGTCAGTTTTTTGTCACACAGTAACACAACTTTTTGTGTTACTTTTTTTAAGATGAGTGTAAAGTTTTAATCAATATAATTGTAGCGAATGGGGGATGTATGAAGCCTGTGTATAAATTCGTATAAATTTTTTTAATATAATTGTGCTTTAACATGAATGCATGCCTCATTTAAAACATGAATCATTGCCTCATTTTACGACGAATGATTGCGGAAATAAAAATTGGTACTGACATTAGGTTGCACTCTCTATATATACAGTAGAGTGCCTTTTAATCAAATTATTGAACGAAAAACTCTTTATGATCCATTTATCTATTCTAACTAGAAATATTTTATGACTTTTTTTTCCTTCCATCTGAATATTAAGCAGTGCATGCCAGTTTAGCAAGGGAATAGCGACGTGGAAGCAATAGCAAAGAATCGGAATAGTAGTAATTGCATCACAACAGTCACGGCTTTCAGACACAACATCGTTAACATTTTCTGTCCCTATATGGGGGAAAATATGTTATACCACGTTTTCGAAAACAACAAGTTAAAATAAATTATTAATTAAAAAATGCTGAAATCTGATCGGCAAATTTCAATTTATCATGTGTGAACATTCGAGAACGGATGAATAAATTCAGGAATATGCCAATGTGTAATAATGTAAGAAATATATGAAGCAATTGATTGGAATACTACAAGAATGGCCAAATTCAATAGCCACATGAATATAGCAATGTTGAATAGATTCAATTTCAATTTCCAGAACTTCACGAAGAATGAATTGTTCAAGAATATCTAAAAGAATATTCAAAAGTAAGATAAATGTAGTCGTAAATTAAGAATGAAGTATTCCCAAATTCTACAAGAAACATCATCATACAATACTCAAAAGAATATATCAAAACTTGAAAATTCTGGACATAGATGAAGAATGAAGTATTCCAAATGCAATTAAAGCACTATGCAGCTCAATAGCACCGGGAAATGCCAAAAGTGATAAATATTAAACTTCAAAAAGAAGGAATTGATCAACCTACTACGAATACTTATAGACATCGGAAATACAAATGTTTAAAATCTCAACCCAGAACATGAAAACTGATCCAAAACCATACTACAAAACATTTCAATCAAAAGCCATATTCTCCAGAAAATTGGTCAAGACTAACGTTATTCATGAAGTATTTCAAAAGTTAAGGGGTCCAAGCAATACTATTTTCCGCCAAAATTTGTAATGGAGTTTTATTTGCTTGGCCCTCATTTTCGAATAACGGCACGGACCCCCTAGCCAGAACAACATCATGTTCACACATGATAATAATTATTATGATAAAAAAAACTATTACTCTATCAGCTATACGAAATTTGAATGATCAATGAAAGTAAATTTTTTTTTCTGCAGTATTTTTATGTTAAGAGTGCAACGATAAAAAAAAACCTCACTAACTGAACCTAAAAATATATATTCCTATTTTCCAGAACCTTTTAGTCTCTTTTTTATTTCTTACTTATTATTCTAAGGAGAAGCCAGGATAAGGATTTAATTTACGATCATTTACAGATTTGACACAATTATCGTGGACACGTGCGCATCATACGCATCTTGATTTGTAAGTCACGTCGTCTGTTTTTTATTATAATTCTTTTTAGCACATATTGGCATTTAGTTTTCTTTTTTTCTTTTTTTTTCATAATCTTCTTAATAGATTAAGTAAAATTCTTAAGAACATTTATTCTGTTATAAACGAGCTTGAGCTGCTTGGCATGCTGTGTTTCGAAATAGGTGAAACGGGCTTTGCCATTCGAAAACGATAAATACGTAGGCCTAAAAGTTCTTTTTGCTAAAGTTCGAGATGTAAGGTTTATCTGGATAATACTTTTTTTGCGGTACACCCTGCGTAATATTGAATGTGCTACTATACTAATCTGTCTTTATAGTATTGAAGCATTATTGTTAAAAGCGACCGAAATTCGAGAGGCAGACGAATTCTTTTAAAAAATATTTTTCTGTATCTAAATAGTGAATAAATCACATGTAAATAAAGTCTACATAATTTAATTTTTTTAAATATTCTTTTGTATTTTAAATAAAATAGTGGATAAATCACAAGAAAATTAATTTTCTGAAATATTTTTAAAAAATTTGTTTTGTATCTACATCAGGGGTGGCCAACCCAAATGATCTTGCGGGGCACTTTAAAAATGCATTATAACTCCGCGGGCCGCACATAAAATCATATATCCACATATAAGATTTTGGAGTGAAAAATTGAAACGTAATTATTTATTATTGTGTTTACAATTATTCTTACATTTAAACATATATAATATAATATTAATGATACTAAACATACATTGTAAAGAAATAGATAACACTAAAACTGAAATATAAAAATATATAAATATAAACGAAATAAAAAAATAGGAAATAACTAAAAATATTTATTTTACTAGGTGAGATATTTGTTTCTGTACTCTTTCACTAGCTTTTTGCAAATCGATCTCAATTTGGGTATTTGCACATCGTAATGGGCGTTGCAGGTTAGAGTCCGTTATGTTTGAGTGCGTTTTGTGTTTGGTCAATTTCAGTTTCGGAAGATATAAGTTGAACGAAGAACAATTTTTTGTGCCAGATTTCTCAATGTGGAAAATTTCTCTTTTGTGATGTAAGTATTGTAAAAATCTATTTTTAAGTTCTCAAAAATTCAATTTTTTTAAATATCGTTCTGTATTGCAGATAAAATAGTGACTAAATCACAAATCAAGTTTCTAAAATTTAATTTTTTTTTAAATATCGTTCTGTATTTTAGATAGTGAACAAATTACAAGTAAATCAAATCTCTAAAATGTAGTTATTTTTTAAGTATCGTTCTGTATTGTAGATAAAATAGTGAATAAATCACAAATCACATGTATAAAATTTTATTTTTTAAATATCGTTCTGTAATTTAGATAGTGAACAAATCACAAATAAATTCTCTAAAAATTTAATTTTTAAAACTTCTTTCTATTGTAGATGATCACTATATTAAGTTTCTAAAACTTTTTGAATATTGTTCTGTATATAGATAGTGAATAAATCGCAAGTAAATCGTCTCTAAAATTTAATTTTTTTTTTTAAATATCGTTCTGTATTCCAGACAGTGAATAAATCGCAAGTAAATCAATTCTCTAAAATTTAATTTTTTAAATATCGTTCTGTATTCCAGATAGTGAATAAATCATAAATAAATCAATTCCCTAAAATTTAAAGAAAATTAAGTGTCTATATTAAAAATATTAAATTTTACAAACTTAATTTTCTTGTGATTTATTCACTATCTGGAAATATAGAACGATATTAAAAAATTTTTAGATACTTGATTTGTAATTTATTCAGTATTTTATCTACAATACAGAATGATATTTTAAAAAATTCAAGTGTCTAATTTTTGTCTAAATTTTTTTTTTTTTTTAAATATCGTTTCTGTATTTTTAGATAGGGACTTGACTTGTGATTTATTCACTAAAATTTAATTTTTTTAAATATCGTTCTGTATTGTATATGAAACAGTGAATAAGTAACAAATCAATGTCAAAAATTTAGTTTTTTAAAAATCGTTCTGTACTGTAGATAAAATATTAAATAAATCACAAATCAAGTATCTAAAATTTAATTTTTAGACATCGTTCTGCTTTTTAGATAAAATGAATAAATTAGATAAGTAAAGTTGATTCGCAATTTAGCGCATTTATGAAAAAATCAAGATGTTTGTAAAGTTTCTAAATAAAAAATTATTTATATTATTAGTAATTAATCTTATTTATGAAATTAACTTAATTTAGAACTTTCAAACTGCAAAAGTCTTGTATAACAAGCCAAATTGTACTTTATTATGCTTGCGCGAGAACGGAATGTTTAACAAGATTATTTTAAGACTTAAAAGATTCTGCTAGACTTTTTTTTTTTGCATTTAACTATGCAGAATGATAAGGAACATGACTCTAACGATTATTTCGTCAGAAACTCACATTACTTCCACAAGATTCGTAATAGTTAACGAAAACTAATTTTCTCGGCAGAAAGTTTTAATTCACAAAATTTTTTTAAATATCGTTCTGCAGATAAAATATGAATAAATCACAAATCAAGTATCTAAAATTTTAATTTTATTTTTAAATATCAGTCTGTATTTTAGATAGTGAAATCACAAGTAAATACTCGAAAATTTAATTTTCTATCGTTCTATATTGTTGATAATAACATGAATAAATCACAGGAAAATCAAGTTTCTAAAATATTTTTTAAATATTGTTCTGTATATAGATAGTGAATAAATCGCAAATAAAAAATTTCAAAGTCTCTAAATTTAATTTTTTGAAATATCGTTATGTATTGTAGATAAAATAGTGAATGAATCGTAAATAAAGTCTCTAAAATTGATTTTTTTTTTTAAATATCGTTCTGTATTAAAAGTGAATAAATCGCAAGTAAATCAAGTCTCTATAATTAATTTTTTAAATATCGTTCTGTATTTTAGATAGTGAATAAATCACCAGAAATTCAAAGTCTCTATATATAATTATTTTAAAATATCCTTCTTTATTTTTAGATAAAGAACAAATCACAAAAAAAAAAAAAAAAAAAAAATTTAATTTTTTTTAAATAATATATTTTTTATGTAGATAAAATAGTGAATAAATCACAAATCAAATCTCTAAAATGTATTTTTCTAAATATCGTTATGCATTCTAAATAAAATATCAGATAAGTAAAGTTCATTCGCAATTTAGCGCATGTATGCAAAAATAAAAATGTTTGTAAAGTTTCTAAGTAAAGAATTATTTATATTATCACTAATTAATCTTATTTATGAAGTTAATATAATTTAGAACTTTCAAAACTGCAAAAGTCCGATATAACAAGCTAAATTGTTCTTTATTATGCTTGCACGAAAACGGAATGTTTAACGAGATTATTTTAAGACTTAAAAGATTCTGCTAGAACATTTTTTTCTGTATTTAACTATGCAGAATGATAAGGAACAGGACTCTAACGATTACTTCATCAGAAACTCGCATTATTTCCACAAGATTCGTAATAGTTAACGAAAACTAATTTTCTTAGCAGAAAAGTTTTAATTCACAAAAATTTATTGTTTGAAATTGCTTTCATAGAAATTGTCTCTTGAGCTTTGCTAATAATTCTTATAAATAATTCTGCGAAACACATCAAAAAGAAGACTGACAAATACTTTAAAAATCAATCACAAATAAAAGATTGCTTCAAAAACCAAACCTTTTTTTAACATTAACTTACTTTTGATTTTAAAACCATTTCTAATCAATGTTTTCGAGATTAAAATATTGGTTTTCGTGGTTATTTGTAATGTGTTTCGTTATTTTTTTCCAATACTTACTCATAATTCGAATATGCTCTTTTTTTTCAAAACTAACAGAATTTTCATGCAATAATTTTAAATGTCGATATTTTCTATACAGATACTAACAGCAGCTTCTAATGTAAAGTACTTTCATTTAAACTTGTCAATTGTGTTTTATTTTCCTGTTACCGTTTCACTTTAAATCTGAAATTTATCATATCAAAGTTGAGTTCAATAACTTTTTTATGGTTTATAAAAAAAAACGCATGAGTCGTTTTATTAGAAAATAGTACAAGTTAATTTATTCTTGGATTGAGGAATTTAGATTTTTTTGCACTGATTTATAATTTTTTTTTTTCTGTGTATCTGTAAGCATCGAGCATCTTCAATTTATGTTGTAACGTCTCGGCCTTTATTATACCTATAACGACTTTAAAGAAGACGGTATCTAGATGGTGAATAAATCACAAGTAAATCAAGTTTCTAGAATTTAGTTTTTAAATATCGTTCTGTATTTTAGATAGTGAATAAATCACAAGTAAATCAAATTTATAATTTTTTTGTAAATATCATTCTATATTTTAGATAGCGAATAAATCACAAGTAAATCATGTCTCTAAAATTTAATTTTTAAATCAGCGTTCTGTATTTTAGATAAAATAGTGAATAAAAAAGAAAATCAAGTCCCTATAATTATATTTTTTAAATATCGTTCTTCCTTTTTAGATAAAGAACAAATCCCCCCAAAAAAATTTGTAAAATTTAATTTTTTTAAAAATTATTTTGTATGAAGATAAAATAGTGAATAAATCACAAATCAAATCTCTAAAATTTAATTTTTCTAAATATCGTTATGTATTCTTAATAAAATAAATAAATAAGATAAGTAAAGTTGACTCGCAATTTAGCACATGTATTCAGAAAGTTAAAATGTCTGCAAAGTTTCTAAGTAAAGATTTATTTATATTAATTCCATAAATAAGATTAGTTAGTAATAACATAATTTAGAACTTTCAAAACTGCTAAAGCCCTATATAACAAGCTAAATTGTTCTTTATTACGCTTGCACGAAAACGGAATGTTTAACAAGATTATTTTAAGTCTTAAAAGATTCTGCTAGAACTTTTTTTTTTTTTTTTTTTGCATTTAACTATGCAGAATGATAAAGAACAGAACTAACGATTACTTCATCAGAAACTCGCATTACTTCCACAAGATTCGTAATAGTTAACGAAAACTAATTTTCTACGTAGAAAAGTTTTAATTCAAAAATTTATTATTTGAAATTGCTTTAATAGAAATTGTCTCTTGAGCTTTGCTAATAATTCTTCAAAACACTTTCAAAAGAAGACTTGAAAATACTTAAAAAATTATCAACAAATAAAAGACTACTTCAAAAACAAACTTTTTTTAACATTAACTTTTGGTTTTAAAACTATTTCCAATCAATATTTTCTAGGATTAAAATATTGGTTTTCGTTGTTATTTGTAATGCGTTTCGCTGAATTTTTTCCCAATAATTACTCATAATTTTTTTTTTTCAAAACTAACAGAATTTTCATGCAGGAATTTTAAATGTCGATATATTCAATGCAGAATATTAAAATCAGCCTCTAATTTAAAGTACTTTCATTCAAACTTGTCAATTCTCTTTTATTTTCCTTTTATCGTATTGCTTTTAATCGGAAATTTATCATATCACAGTTGAGTTCAATAACTTTTTTTTTTATGATTGATAAAAATCTATGAGTCGTTTTATTAGAAAGTAGCACAAGTTAATTTATTCTTGGAATGAAAAATTTAGATTTTGTGGCATTGATTTACTTTTTTAAATTCCTTCTATTAGCTCACACTCTCCCTATATATATCTTGTTCAAATTTTCAATCGTTCATAAAATACTTTTTATTCATCCACTCAAGTTCAAATACATTTTTTTGAACTTGTAGTGGAAAGAACACTTGATGTTAATACCGTTTTTTTCAAATATTAATTCATTAATTAAATGTAATTAATTTATTTTAGTTTATTTTAGACTTAAGTTGCATGTATCTACCAATAGAGGGCGCCAGATAAACTTAAAAAAATGAATGAAAATTATTTATAAAGGACTTCCTGCAATATAGTGAGAAAAAAAAAAAAAAAAAGAAGGAATTGACTTAAAAATTTTTTTTTTTTTTTTTTATATTACTTGTTTTTCTGTATATCTATAAGCGTCTAGTTCGATTCATGTTGTAACATCTCGGCCTATATTAGACCTATAACGGCTTCAAGAAGATGACCACTTTCAGGTTCAGGGGAACATTTTAACTTTTATTTACAAGCATTAAATATATACAAGTACAGAACTTTGCGTTGTTATAAAAAAAAAAAAATTGAAAATTTGATCACAAGTGAAGTTCACTCCAAGGGAGAAATTTCACAGTTCTCGAGTCTACGACGAATCTAAACTTCTTGTCTGCGGCAGACTTTAACTATCGCACTGCTTGATTCACGAAACCACAAGGAACTCGCTTTGAAAACAGGGGGAATCTCCGGCCTATTCAGTCACTTCAGAGAAAAAAAAAAAAAGAGAAACAACACTTCTTATCTATTCGTCGCAGAACTCTCCATTTTCTTCACCAGAAACCTCCTTTTAAGATAATTCGTGAAGAGGAGGGTGGGTCTGTTTCCCTCACTTCCCTTTGGAGTGGAAATGTCTCAGCTCGGGGTCTATCACCAACAACAATGCAACAACTAACTCATGGTGCAGTCCATATTCAATCTGTAATTATTTTTACCTGTGAAGGTCGCAGAGACATTCGCTAATTTTATGCGTCTCATTATCCATGATACCGAATATCTGCTATCAAATTTGAGTGACAGGTTGTTCTCATTAATACAGAGCACTAATTGCATGTTGTTCGTTAGCTCACTCAAAACAAATAAAAACTCGACGTGGACTGTATTAATATATCTCCTTTATTTAGGCAGCCATCACAGTCGAGGATGGACTAACAACACGACTGCTCTCTTTACACACTTATTAACCCCCTGGTCTTACATTCTCCCGTCATCTCCCCCAGACACCCTCCAGACAGGATGTTTACATTATAGGGTGTTGACTTCCTCCAGGCACAGGGACCTGGATTTCGAGACAACACATGTAATAAAACTACTCACAACACTGCTTGTCTGCTTCAAATTTGAGTGTGACTATAGGTTGTTGTTATGTACTTGTCAAGGAATATACATTCCTATCTTCTAAAAAGAAATAGGAGCTTGACAACCATTGACAATTGCAGAATTGCTGCCTGAGAGTCTGAAAATATTAAAAAACTGTTCAGAAAGCGAAGGACAAACATTTAGATGGGTCAAAGCAACCTTAATCGCCACAGCTTCACCTGAATGGAATTTGAATATGCAAATAGTGAGTTGTTTCTCAGTTACATGATGATTAAATGAATTTTTATCACTTATTTCATCAACGGAACTCAGAATAAGTATGTGAATTGTTTCTCAGATACAAGATGGTTAAATTAATTTTTATCATTTATTCCATCAGTGGAATTTGAATATGCAAATGATGAGTTGTTTTTCAGGTGCATGATAACTTTTATCTTATTAACGGAACTTGGATATGTGAATTGTTTTTCAAATGATCCTTAGATATTATTTTGAGAAAATTTAAACAATAATCTGTCGACATTCTAAAACCTAGACAATTCAAAATGAAATACAGAGCACGTGACTTGATAATGAAAAATTCTTAGTTTTAGCAAAACATGTTTCGTGGATATTTTTAAACACACATAATTAAAACCGAGTCTTTACTTTAGATAAAAGATTTTGAAGTGGGAAATTCTCGTGGTACGAGACGAGGTTTGTTTGTTATAAATAATAACTTATTGTCTTTTTTTTTGTGGATGCAACGAAATTCATACTAGAGCAACATCATGGTGATACATGGTAACAATAATTTAAGACTATAAAGTTATGTTTACTTTTAGCGAAGTCATTTTCTTTTGTTGATTATCGGAGGGCTTTATTTTTCACTTATTACAGCAAAAAATACCCACCGATGGGTGATGAAAGAAAGACATTGTCTTCCGGGAGGATTTTAGGGGTTAATAGTTCAGAATTAAGATCCTAATAGCAAAATCCCAAAAGAAACCCCCTGCCACAAAATAGAATATCGATGTTTTACATTGTCATAATCGTTGTTTCTGAAGGCAGCGACTGCAAACTGGGTTTGAACTTGAACCATTTTAAGATGTAGCTGTTGCATTACCAGTGGACCACGAGACGGGTTACCAAAGTTTTGACACATAAGTTAATACGATGGCTACATTTAATTATAAATTTGGTGGAAGGAAATCTTAAAAAATATATTCATTTATTATCAAATTTTACACTTTAAGCAGAATACTTAGTAACATATCTAACTAAACTTAATATATTATTAACTATATACTTATTATTTACGAGTTGTTATATTTACTCTTATATGATTAGTGTCGTTTTTGTCTCTCTATTTATTATTTGTGTCATTTTTATCTGATGCTTATGTTTCTAATGTAAGATTAAGCAGGATAATTGAAGTTGAGGAGTTTTAGAAGCTCGTTGAAAAATCGAATTCAACTCAACTTCTAGTAAGTGCTCCTTAGGCTATGAAATTGAGTTCTGTAGTGTTGTCGGTAGTGCAGCTAGATCTGGGTGTGGTTGGGTTGAGACTTGAGACACAGATATGAGAACGCACAGCTTTATTTACACGCGCACAAAACTGCAATTAAGGATATACAATATTTAACACATTTAAAGACATATCATTTATAAATTCGTGGAAGGATTCCACTTCTAACCAAACATAAAGATATTTAGGGAAATATACCTCCTATACTCAAGATATATACTTCCTCTCAGGGTTTGTAGGCCAACTTATGCACAGGGTTGTGCTAAATATATTTTATCTCGGGGTGAGAAGCTATAAACTAAGCTCTTCTTATGCAGCGCCGGTTCCGCTGTACTTCCTCTAGGGAGTGTCGTTTTTTGTTATGTTTTCTTCTATTTAGGATTTGTGTCGTTTTTTTTTTATCTGATGTTTATGTTTCTATTGTTGAGATTATGTTTTTAGTTTGTTTCTATTGTTGAGATTATGTTTTTATAGTTTATGTTTTTAGTTTGTTTCTATTGTTGAGATTATGTTTATAGTTTATGTTTTTATTGTTGAGATTATGTTTATAAATTATGTTTCTATTGTTGAGATTATGTTTGTTATGTTTCTAATAGAAGATTATGTAGGATAATTAAAGTTCAGACATTTACAAGCTCGTTGAAAAAATCTGAATCGAACTTAAACTTCTAATAAGTGCTCCTTAGACCATGAAATCGAGTTCTTTTTAATGTGCGGGCGCGTTTGATATATTTATTCGAACTTTTTTATTTTATCCGAATATTTTATCATTGTAATTAATTACAATGGTAAACAGTGATATACAATGAACAATGATAATTTTATGTAAGACTTCATTAAAACTTTTATGCACTTCATCGAGAGTGCCTGATCTGATATATACCAGCAATAGAATTCGTGCTAGCCCAATGGACGTTTTATAATGCTAATGAAATTCCCCCTTCCTCCACTAGAAGTCTATTTTCACAAACATGAGCTTCACAATATCCGTCCCCTCTGTAGGTCACGTGCTAATCTGGCATGCAGTTCTAACTGCAAGATTCGATGCTATACGTATTCGAGATTCAAGGCGAGTGATAGAGTAGGTTCTCTGTCATATTAATGGCGATTTATTTTTACTGAAAATGACACAATAGGTATAACAAACTGTTTATCCCTTTAAGCCCAAGAAGGTAGGATCGTGCTGGTGAGGCATTTCCATCCCCCATGCCTCAGTGAAGGGCACAGATTATTTCAATTATTGTTTTAGTATTATTGGAACAATTTCTACTAAAAAAAAAATTAAAAGTAAAATTCATATGTAAAAAAAAAAATAAATAAAATAAAGTTCTTAATGAGATACGAGTGTATTCATTACATAATTTTTTAAAAATTACCTATCGTTACAAAACATCATAATTTATTACTACATTAAAAGTTCTATCCTCAATACTAACATGGGGTGAAGGTATAGAATTTTCATCTTAATATTGTGCTTCTCTTACAACTGAAAATTACATACTTCTTTCAATCATTAAATAAAATTAAATTTATGATTTAGTACAATTTATTTTAAACTTTATAAAATAAATTTTAACCGGAACTAATGAACAAAAATGTATACAAATTAATAGATATTTTAATTTATCCGTGTTTGTAATTTCAGTGGAGTGAGGTTATCATGAAAATAAACTTAAATCAGACTGTTTTAATATATCTTTATACATTGTAATATTTATTTTAGTATCTGTGTTTCTTCTAGTCAGTATCCATTGCATAATTGTACATGTAGTGAAGTAACAAAATAACAAAGACAAAATAAAAAAAATGATTAACTTTATTTTTCATGTTTAGTTAACAACTGTTTTAAAATAACTTAAAATAACTCAAATTGAGTGATACATTTTCACAAATCAACAGATGATTCCAGAATACTTAAATATTTTCTCTTTCTTGATGTTAGAATTTAATTGTTTCTGATGGTATCGATAAATATAATTGATTCAAAACATTTTCTTTTTAAAAAAAAAAAGTTTCAAAACTTGCTAAACATAGAAGAAAACCACAGTAAACAAAGTAACATTAAAACACCATTTATATTTATAAATACACAAACTCACTGGTGATGAATCTTAAAATACGTGGAATGTATTTACCATGATGTTATATGAGCAGTTGAAATGGTATACTGATATTTTAAGTACTGGTTTACATTGAAGCCTTGTTAAGTATTGATTCAGGTGTTTGTATTTATTATTGTCTCTAAAATGTAAAAACTTTACTTGTCAACAATAAGTTAACATTAATTCAAGTGGAACATTTTCAGTAGTAACAGCCACACAACACTGAATACCTTTTATTATTGAAAATTCTGTGTCTCTTGTTTTTTATGATTAAATATACTGGAATACGTCTGTTAAGGGTATTACTTGGCACTTAATTACTGAAGTCTGTATTCCATTTTGCTATGGTGTTTGACAAACGAAGTGAAACATATCACAGTCTCAGAAGTTGGCACAAGGTAGTGACCTATTAAACCCATTATCATACAACACTTTCTTCTGTATCACTTTCCTTCAAAGTATGAAGATTATTAGCTGCGACGGGTGATTTAGGTATACCGCGAAGAAAATTCGTGAAAGTTGACTTGCTTTCTTTAGATCCCTGATCTATGACATCGGCCGACCAAGACCTTCTCCAGGGTTGGTACTTTTTTTTGAAAGTTTTCAAGTACTCCAGTCTTTTCTGGGCGTTTATCAGAGGTTTCGTTATGTCCTCGATGGAAATAGGTAGAGTCGTCGCGTCCGAATCTTTGTCGCCCGTCAGGTAATCTGAATTGTGATGAAACTCGATGCTGTTAAATAAGGGAGTATCGTGGTTGATGACAGGATTGCCCGTATTCACGATATTGCAGCCCATTTCGTTACCATCCCAAGGTTCGGATTGGAAAGTGTCTTTGGTGGATACAGGTGCAGCGGCACTGTGGCGTTTCCTTGCCAGAGGACTGTCTTGTGTGACTCGAAGTAAAGTGGGTTTGCCGGGAATGGTGCCATTGAACAAAGCCGTGCTGTCATCCAGCGATCTGTGGGCTTGGGAAGCTGCCACTCGTCTTAGAAATTCTGTCTTGGGGCTGCGACGTCTGTTCTCGGATTCGCGTATGTTGAAAAGAAGTGGTGGTTGGACTGCACCTTTGTGGGCGGGTCGCCGACGTTCGGTGACTGCGTGTCCTAGAAGCCAGTAGGTTTCCATTTCGCCTTTACCCTGTAAATAATTTAAATAATAAGCAATGAAATTAGGGATCTATTACATCATTAAGAGATCATTTAATTGAATATAGCCAGATCAAGAAGCCATATAGCCATTTTTTTCGGGAAGAACATTTGACCGTTAAATTTACGAAGAGCATTAAATTAAACTTTTATAGAAATAGGTATATTTCCGAAAAAATTATAATAATTATGATTTTTATACTAAAGGCATTTCCGAAAGTGCATTTAAATATAAAATATACAAAGAATATAAATTAAACTTTTTGATAAAAATAGGCATTTATTCTATACACAGAAAAAAGTTTAATAACAAACAAAGAATCGCAAAGATTTATTTGATTCAATTTAGACATATCAAAGAATAACAATTTTTTTTTTTTTTTACATAACTTTACGAAGATTATTAAATTAAACTTTCATAAAAATATGTATTTATTCTGTACCTTGAAATTTTCTTAATAACAAGCAAAAAAATGTATAAAAGATGCGCAAAGATTTCATTTGATTCAATATAAACATATCAAGGAGTAAAAACTTTTTTTCCGAAAGTACATTTAAATGATAAATAAAAAAAAATAATTAAAAATGTGGTTCGGTCGTTCCAGCAATCATGAAGTTTACTATTAATATTTTCATCCTAACTTATGTTTCCCAAATAAGATCTTAAGCATGTACGTAAATGAAACATTTAAATATTTTTTTTTTCACACAATTTGAAATCCAGAAAGTATTTTTGATAATTTTAAAACAAACAAGGGTGAAAAGAAATTTGCATATTGCACTGTTCAAAGGGTAGTGTAATCAGTTTTTTATTTTATACTGTTTGCTAAATTTTTATGGTGTAATATTTTCATTAAATTAATTAGTAATGTACATTTTAATACTAGTAATTTAATTTATGTGCATCAATTTATATACATCGAGGCATAGTGCAATATGAAATTTCATTAAAAGGACGTTGTTGTAACATAATGATGATGCTTTTTATGTTAAAAAGATAACTAACAATGTCATTTTAATACCTATAACTAAGGTAAGAGTCTTTCTAAATTTAAATTTATTACAAATGCATAATTTATATGTTCGATTTATAGAGATGTTATTTTTTGATTAGCAACAAATTTTAATTAAATCCGACTTCATGTTGTAGATGTATAATGCTTATTTCTACAAACATAATTGAAAGATTAATGAATATAATTTAATTAAAAATGTACTAAATTTTTTTCTGTATTAATAAATGAAACACTTTATATGCAAACTTTTAACAAATGTAAATTGGTTTACAAATATTTTCCTCATATATATATTATTACATATGTTTCTAAATGGTTGTTTTATTTTAAAATTTTTGCGATAATTTATCAAAAACGAAGTTTGTATTTGAAAGTCATCAAATATAGTTCAACCATCGATTGTGTGGATAGGTAAGTATAGGTTTTTAAAGCGGAAACGGGCTAATCGATTACTTGTTAGGGTGATAGTCGGATAATGCGGCACAAAAATTTTTTTTTTTGAAAGAATTTTTTTAAAATTTCCTTGGGGATAAAAATAAAATGAAAAAAAATGAAAATGATTAACTTTCCTATTACCCCACTATGTTTGAATTTGCCCCATTTAGCAAGCGGCCAATAAGCAAGTGGTCAAATCGGATTACAATGCAACTGTTACAAAATTTACCAAGTTATTATATAGTATAATACGGCTGTTTTATTTATAACACAGCAAGAATGATTTTTAAACCTACATAATTAAGAGTTCATCTATGTAATACGACTTTGCACAGCTTTGAACTAATATGATATTTTATTTTATTTTCAAGTATGATGCAAAATTAGAATTCATACAGTTCCAATAGAAATATGTTTAGTAATTTATGCAGCGCCATTGACATCAATCATTTCCCATTAAGGCAATTAGCTGTCCATGCCAACAAAGTGTCAACTTTTATGCAATCCGATTTTAATCATTTTTTCTATGACTCTTCTAGAAAATTGATTGATGCGTTATGAAATAAGAGGATGCTATCAAAATAGTTGATTTTTACCAATAAAATAACAGATTTTTACACTAATTAATTTTATTAAATTTTATTAAATCTTATATGGAATTTAAAAGATGACCAAATAAATAATATTTTTTTTCTTGATTTTTGGTTACACATCAGATGGAGATCAAATACATTTCGGGAAAATAACATTTTATGACGATAAAAATGGTCAGCTGGCCTACAGACTCTCAACTGGAGATTAAGTATATTTCACGAACCCTGCGGTTAACAGAGTATCAGGTTTTCAGCTGAGAAATGGAGTCCTTCCACGAATCTATAATTACGTGTCTTTAAAGTGAGTGAAATATTATGTATATGGTGCTTGTGAATGTGTAAATATAACTGAGTTCTCCAACTTGTGCTTCAAATATCTCATCCCTTCCATACGCAGTTGCAATCTGGTTACCCAACCTGCACACTACACTTGTAAAAAATGCTTTTATTAAATAGTAACTGTACCTACTCTATCTACTGTACATACATTATTAAATTTTTAATAAGTTTAACCACATATTAATCATCATCAATAGTACGAAAGCCCAGAGTGGGCTAAGGCTTTCCTTTGAAGAGATTTCAATTCATTTCTTAGTGTGACAATGGTTCTCCAATTCTTAACATTTAGTAGAGCAAAATCTTTTTCAATTGTGTCGCAACTTGGGTTATCCTCTTTGTCTCTGTGGCTTCGCCAAAACTAACCTTTTACAGGGTTTAAATCATTCATTCACATATGAGCAGCCTAGTTTAATCTATTGATATTATAATATTTATATATTATTGATTTTATAGTATCTTTATAGAATTTATAAATTTCTGTACTGTACCGTGTTTTCCAACAATCACTTTCACCTTTTAAAATAGTCCTTAAAATCTTCCGGTCAAATATACCCAAATGGGCCTCATCAGATCTTGCTAAAGTGACCACATATTCTCTTAATATATATCTGGAATTTTGATCTGCATTCATTCATCCTTAGATTCAATGTTACCTAAAGTGCAACACGGGAGAAATGCTAGATTGCACCCACATTTTGGTTTAAAAATAGCATCTGGGGATACGCCCACTCTTTTCTTTGTCCTCGAATTCAGAAGAGTATCAGAGTATAGAATTATCGTGCCCATTCCTGACATACATAAAAGTGAAAGCACGTACTTTTTAAGTATTATTATCACAAAAGACTGATCTTAAATTTAGCAACCACTGGCAAAAAGGAGAAATGATACAAACTTACGTTTTTTTATAAGAGGAAATACAACATGACAGAAAAATAGCGAGAATATTCAGCTTTCAAGATCCTATCAGCATCTCCTGTCACTATCACAGAAGCCTTACATCAGTATGATAGGCATTAAAAGATAAAACAGCCTCTGTCGGGTTGAATCAATAATTTTTATTTCCTTACTAATTTCATTATTCAATTGATGCCCTGAAAGATTCCGTTTGATTTCCATGTCTCTGAGTGTAACTGAGATCCACCACAAAATGATGGATGAACTTTTTTGTCATTTAATTGTATATTAAACGCACGCTTATTACCTTAATCGGTAAAATCGCGGCAATTATACTGGATCTTATCTGATAGCTATTTTTTATTCCATTGCAGTTCTTCTTGTAGCTTCCTTTTCGGTGCCTTTAGCTTATTGTCTTTTAATTCCTCGTTGCATAGCAGGTATTTCTAACAGTCTTTTGATGTGCGTCCGTTTAGATCCGCAAGATTAACACTGTTCCAGTTACCAACCGCATAGTAATTGGACTTGTATTATGATAGAGTCGGATATAAATAAAATGATTTTTTTATTTAGATTTTTTCGCTATTTGTGTGTACCGAAATATTGTATTTATATATAAACTTAAGTATGATTGAAAAAATATTCATGGATATTGCTTAATATTTTCCTGAATACTACTTTTATAGTGATGTTTATCATAATGGACAGTTATATGAAATGTGTATAAAATAGAACAGCAACTCAAGTATTTTGATGTTTAGAAGGTAAAATAAAATATGAGGATAGCAAAAATTGGTTAAATTTCATAGATAACAGATTATTTTAGGTTTCTTTTACAAAAAAGAAGCCCTGCAACTTTGACTGTAATGTCAGAAAATCTCTATAAAGCGGTCGACCTGTCCATAAAGTAGTCAACCATTCTATGAAGTAATAGATTTATTTAAACAGCTTTTACGCTCTAAAAAATATAAGACTAATTTTTCTTTTACAATTTGCTAAAGGATATCTTTTAATAGTTATCAGATATTTTTGACACCCGATTGAAAATTTCTTTTCATTCTTTGTTTTTCTCTAATACAATTAACCATTTTATTTTATATATTCAGGAAGTTCTGCGTCATATCTGTTAGTTTTAAAATAAAATGAACGTTCAGTAATTGCCAAATGTATATTGTTGTTGTCCCTAATTCTCAATGTCCGGCAGCGAGGGACGGACACTCCTGGAGTGGTCTATTCGTGAATAGAGGGGAAGGGAGCAGATTCTGTAGTGATGGAACACCCGTAGGTTGAAGTCTGATTTGGCTCTGTGTCACTGATGAAGGAGGGCAACGCCATCTAGGAGGACTTTTCGAGTTTTCCTCCTATGCGGTGTATTTCCTCCTAAAAACTCCCACCAGGAGTGGTCTGACTAACGGCAAGATGCTAAACATCCCAAACGGCATCGAGGCTCCTCGTTTTTTTTAAACAGTTTCTGCAACAAATCTTCCAACGGACTGAACCTCAGCCACAATGCTCACCAGCGACGCACGTTACCATGAGTAGGTCACCAAATGTACAGATGTAATAGGACATTAATTTGTCATATAAGGCAAGATTCTAATAGTAAAACGAGTAAAAAAAAATTCTGTGATAAAAGAAACCATATCTTTAACATAAAATAGAAGTCCATTATAGTAAATTTTTTACTGTGGAACATATATCTTGAAATTTAATAAAATGCTAAGTGATTTTTAATAAATCCATTGGTATTTTTTTAATATTTGATAAAATGTATATTATTTTTAATTAGTTTCTCTATTCACAGGATCATTGTTGCAAAACGCATGGATAGACTCAATCTTTTCAATTCAACGATTTCTTTTTCATCCTTTATTTGTTTTTTTCTAATAAAATTAACCATTTTATTTTATATATTCAGGAAATTCTGTGTCGGATCTGCTAGTTAAAATAAAATGAATGTTCAGTAACTGACCAATACGCACATAGTCTCAAATGAAAAAAAAAAAAAAAAAAATTCAATGGTGTTAAATCCCGAGATATTTTTAAAAATTTATAGTATATCCTATAAATCTCGGACACACTGTATATTCTCTTGAGCCCTGTAGAAAATCTTTCCAGGATGTAATGCTGAGATCATTAATCACAAAAGTGTTGGTCGAAATGCCGTTGTTTATCCGTTATCTGAGCGGAATCTGAAACAAGCTTTCATGTTCCTGTCGTTGGTGCGTGAAAAAAAATATAATACACCAAGAAAGATTTCGCCGCAGGTATAAAAGGAGCTTCAGCTTCAACTTAGAGGATAATCGAAACTAATGCGTTTTCAGAAAGAAGGAGAAAAGTTAATGCTTTTTATGACTTTTAGCTTTTTTTTTTTTTTTTTTTTTTTAACTTTCTTGAACAAAAAAACATACGTAGTATACTTATACTTACATGTTGTATTTTCAGTTGGTATGAATCTTGATTTTAGATAGTTCAAAGCTAAAAGTGATTTTAAATCATTGCTTAACAGACTAAATATTAATTGATGTATTTATTTTGATCTAATGGGTATAAATCATGTGAGATTTTTCTTAAATCGAAGCAAAATCCTTTGGATTTTTCTCATAAAATAATAGTATTACCTTCTAATACCATACAAATATAAAAATGGTTAATTATAAGGAAAATACTCATTCATGTTTTATATTATAGTATGCTATGTATAATAGAAATGGGGCTTAATGGCCGAGTGACTAGAACTCTGGAACTTGGGACTACAGGCAGTGCCATGGATATTTGTAGCGGTTCGGAATCCACTTTAAACAGTAAGTCTCTTTTAATATGACTGTAGAGAGTTGAGCGTAGGGCTGACAACTCTACCCCGTAAAAAGAAAACATCTCTCTGCCAGTAAGAAGACGGCCATGGCCCACCATTAGGCTGTTGCTACTGATGACGAGTATCATCTACAAGAATCTGCCATGTTGGATTTTATTACCCACAAATTATATAGGTATTTTTTTGAGGGGGGGGGGGTTCTTCGTGTCTTTTATCATTTACAATATTGGTTTTTAATTTCTTTCGCGAGAATTTAAAAAAATTTTTCACGAGACTTTTTATATATAATATATGTTAAAAAATAATTCAAGAAACAGGTTTAATATAATTGTAGAGCTTTGGGCTGACAACCCTATCCAGTAAAAAGTAAAGAATCTCCTGTCTCGAGATCTACCAGTAGGCAGACGGCATTGTCCCACCATGGGGCTGTTTCGCCAATGAAAAATAAGTACTATAGAAATCCATAACGCCAGTTTAACTAGGTGTTCAGAGTTTGGCTTGGGCATTCACACTACAGTACCGGATTTTCAGAGGAAAGATAAACATCTTATTTAAAGGTGGAAATTGACGGACGAATTGATTACTTGTTAGGGAAGCTAACTAGACAACACGTTTATTTAGCTTTATATAAGGTAAATAAATATCATAGTTTATTTAATAGCTATTGTGCAATTTTTGATTACATAATATATTTTATTAAATTTTTGATATTATGTAGTGCCATAGGTTTCGGATTCGAGTCCCTTCGGTGTCTTTGAATGTTTGTAATGGTTCGGAATTCATTTTAAACCGTAGTCCCCTTTAATCCCAGTCTAATATGACAGCAGAGCGTTGGGCTTAGGGCTGACAACCCTACCCTGTAAAATGAAAACATTTATCTAGAAATCTGACAGTAGGCAGACGGTTTTGGCCCACCATGGGGCTGTTGCGCCAATGATTTGGTTTGTCGCTCTACGGTCATCTTGTGAATACTTAAGGTTAATCAGACCGGAACCTACAGTTTAACGTGAATTCCGAACCACTCACAAACATTCAAGCCACCGCCAGAATTTAACCTGAAGCCTGTAGTGCCAACTGACCATCAGGCCGCGTTGCGCCAATGAAGAAGAATTTGATAATTTTTGAAAAATTTAATTTTCCCTTATTACACTTCATTTAAATCCATCTGATTCTACTTTTTCACGCGATAGCTAATTGAACAATATCTCAGTATTCCTACAGTATATTTTGAAAAACAGTAAACTTCCCGTGCAATAAAAAATACGATGAAAGTTTTTATGAAAACGTTCAATTTTGTTCAATATATTTTATAGAATCTGTGTTAGCTTTGCTCTCAGCAGTTTAGAATTTATTTATTTACATTTTTGGTGTTTCTCGCGTTTTATTTATATGTCACGAACATTACCTTCTGGGAGGACTTTTAGGAACTGGGTTTTGTATGGGAAAAAAACTTACACTAGGCAGCCTAACTATCACTTAACTTCATATTATTTTAACACTTAAATGTGTGCATTAATAGCAGCCCAATGAATCTTAGAAGACCTAAAAAAAAAAATTTAGTTTTTTGCGGTTAAATGAAAAACGCCATTTTTCAAACTTTATTTCAAAATGCCTGATTATAATCATCATGACCGCTCATTCTCCATTGTTTCATGGGGCCCAGTGGCCAGTTCTCTGGCCATTGGTACCGCAGGCTTCGAATCCTGGCTTTAGCATGGATGTTTGTTAGTGGTTCGGAATCCACATTGAACTATAGATCCAGTCTAAAGTGTGCAAAAAAATGACTGTATAGCGACAAACCAAACCATTGTTTCATGTTTTTTATTACTTTTTAGAACTACTACTAGCTTTTTACGAGCATTATTATTTTTTTTCCTAATGCAGCTGCAAACACACAGACAGTTGTCTTTTATGGCTTAAGGAAAGCGCCGCACTAATGTTACTCACTTAGCACTACCTAGGAGGTGCGTGTAGCTTGAAGATTCTCGCTACGGACGCGGAGTAGCAGTACCCGCACAACGCCCTACTATCATGTTAGACCGGGACCTACGGTTTAAAGTGGATTCCGAACCACTATAAGCATCCATGGAATCGCCGAAACTCGAAAACTGCGGTACCTAGTGCCAGAAGCGCTATCGGCGCCCTTTGCGAGCATTATAACATCATGGGGAAAAAGAAAGGAAGAATATTTATTTTTTATTGCATAAAAAGCATTGCAAATATTTATCTTGTAAAACTGCATTTTTTTTTTTTTTTTTTTTTTTTTAAAGAATTTGCAAAAGTGTGCAGATGCTTACAATGAATTATTGTAAAGTGAATATTTCTCCTAGTTACTACTTTTTGTCTGTTTCGTATAGCTGCTCTTTGAAGAGACGTTTATTTTAAAATTATAATGCACGAAAAGTCCCTGTATGTGATTCTAAGGATCAATATGGGGCCAGACACTTGTCGGAATGCAACAGAATAACCAGATTACAAATGATCAATAGAAAATGTCTTGGATTTAAACTGGCCATATCAAGAGAAAGAAAAGAAAGGCCAACACAAACCATAGTTTACAATGAATTAATTTATGTCACAATCAATAGCGATGCACGTACGTTAAACTACAGTGTTGAGTAATAGCTGGTTAGCCAATTAATGTATTGAAGGTCAAACTAAGAACTAGCATAGGGTGAATGTGAGGGAGCGAGGGGGAGGTTCCGGTTTTAACAGGAATGAGTCATCGCCAAGTCACGTGTCTTAACAGGTGCGGATGTTCGGATTGGCAAGTATCGGATTACAGTGTGTCTGTCTACTGTACTTAAGCTTCTACAATTTATGAGTCGCTTTACCAAAAAGTAAATAACTGGTTTTTTGATGTATTAATTTAGCTCAAAGTACAAATCTTCACTATGTCATTAGACAAATTTATTGATGTAAGAGAAAAGAAAAGGATCCTAAAAATTAAAAAACTGAAATCTGCTCCTCAAATTTCAACTTATCATGTGTAAACATTCGAATATAGAAGAAAAGTCAAAAGAATGTATCAAAGTTTGAAAATTCTAGGCATAAATAAAAGAATGAATTATTCCAAATACAATAAGAAGCACTATACAGCTCCATCAGCACGGGAAAATGCCAACAGTGATAAATGTGAAACTTCAAGAAGAAGGAAGTGATCAACGCACTACGAGTACTTACAGCCATTGGAAATACAAATGTTTAAAATCCCAACTCAAAACATGAAAAGTGCTCCAAAACCATACTACCAAACACTTCAAAAGCAAAATTCTCCAGAAAATTCCTGAGAATTAACGTTATTTATGAATCATTTCAAGAGTTAAGGGGCCCAAACTACCATTTTCCGCCAAAATTTGCAATGCAGTTTTATTTGCTTGACCCTCATTTTCGGATAACGTCACGGATCCCTAACCAGGACAACAACATGTTCACACATGATAATATTTTTAGAAATAATAACCAAGCTATTTTAAGTAAGCTATTTTTTAGAATGCCATCTATTCAATAACCACAAATATCGCCTCTTATTTAAATTACACATAATAAAAATCTATTTCCTTATTACATTTGCAAACATTTCTATCTGAGAAAAAAAAAATTATTCAAAATTAATACATTTTTTTAGCTACCTACATAATTTCACAAAAATAAAACAGTAGTGACCTTTTAAACGATTTCTGAATATCTTTTCCATTGAATAAACATGATTTTTAAAACTTCTATTTATAATTCTTTCGTATATTTACTAAATATTTTCTTTTCCTTTTAAAAAAGTCATAAATATATTAGAAAATAAAAAATTTGATTTTGACATGGATGGTAAAGATAAAAGATGTTTTTCGATTATATTTTTGAAAAATATTTTTGTTTGACTAGAAATTTTTAGATTCAAAACTTCATAAACATGTTCGACAATCTCCAAAATTTAAACTGATCAAGCATTGCTTTGGTACATGAGTTCTCAATACAGTAGAAAAGAAATTGACGTGTATATATAAAAATATACATAATTTATATATTCAACGGGCTAAAAGAAAAATTTAAGAGCATGCATATTTTTAGAACTATTAATTTTTTTTAAATAAGTTCCTTCAATTGATAACAACGAAAAAAAATTTTTTTGTTAATATAAAAGAACATAATATAAAATAAATTTTTTCATTAAAAGCAAGAAAAGTTTTGTCTGGTTAGAAATTCAAAAGTAAATTTTTTTTACTGCTCTGAAATTTTCAAAAAAATCCAAACATTTAAAATTTAGAACTTTTTCAAATAAATAAACAGTTTTTTTTAAAGAAAACTTCTGTTTTTGGTTTATCAACTTTTAATTTATTTTCAGAATATTTATTAAAAAAGAAATGTAAGCTTATTTAGCTTAAAGTACAAATCTTGAATATATCATAGAAAAATATTAATGTAAGACAAAAAGAAGTAAGTACGAAAAAGAAGTGCACTTAAGGTATGTTTTAGGAGTACAAAGAAAAATATAAAGAATGCTTATTTTAAGAATTGTATATTAAAGTAACATAACATAAAATTAATAATTATTTTAAGATAATAAGAATTGTATCTTAAAATAAGCGCTCTTTATATATTATATTACAAAATCAATTCAATATTATTTATTGACTTGACTTTGAGATTTATGCTTAACTTTTTTGGTGCTGTTTTTTATTTTTTTTTTAATTATCAAGTCAATAAAAAAAAATGATTTTTTATATTACATCTCTAAAGATACCCGTTTTTACTATTGAATAATTCTAAGTATAGAAGTTTCTAGAAATTTCAGAACTAGTTCATACTTATTAACTACCAGCAGAATCACAAAGTATTGATTCACACATAGGTAACTAACACTACACCAAAATAGATTTTCTAGAAAGTGATTTCCACCGTCAGAAATTTTTAGATAAATAAAGCCTTCCCCGTATACCCGTATTTATTTTTCTACCAAAGTTCTTCACAGAATAAATACTGTCAACCACCATATTTGAAGAAAAATCCCTAGAGAATCAATGCAGCTTACTTACTGGTTTACTTGAAAAGACAAATCCATAATTCAATGTCATAGTTCGTTCGTATCGCTTTATCTTAGAAAGCATTTAAATTAATAATGATTGAAATTATTATTTAACTTAGCTAATTTTTAATGCTACAAATATAGTATATTAGTTTAAATATGTAATTTAGTTAAAAAGAAATTATGTTAAAAGCTTTAGTAATAAATATAGATGACAATATAATGTAGTTGAGAATAGGAGAAAACTTATTTGTGGTATTAAGTAATTCTTCTTCATTTGCACAACAGCCCCATGGTAGGTCAAAACAGTCTATATACTGACAGATTTCGAGACAGAAGAAGTTTTCTTTTTACTTAGTGGGATTGTCAGCCTCTTTTCTATGCTGGGCGGCCTGATGGCCAGTTGACTAGCGCCCTGCCTTTAGTACCACAGGCTTCAGGCTCGAATCTTGGATGTGGCATGGATGTTTATCAGTGTTTCGAAATCCACTTTAAACTATAGGTCCCAGTCTGTTTTAGCCCTCGTGTGCACATGATGATCGTAGAGCGACAAACCAAACCTGTCTATGCTGGCGACCTGATGGCCAATTAGCTAGCGCTGTGGCCTTTGCTACCACAGGCTTTAGGTTCGAATCCCGACAGTGGCATGGATGTTTGTTAGTGGTTTGGAATCCACGTTAAATTGTAGGCCCAGGTGTAATTAGCCTAAAGCGTGAAAAAATGACAGTAGAGCAACAAAACAAACCAGCCGAACACTCTACAGTCGTATCAGACCGGGACCTACAGTTTAAAGTGGATTCCAAACCAATATACACTGAAGTGACAAAAGTCATGGGATAGCAATATGCAAATTTTCAGATGGCAGTAGCATCGCATAGAACAGGTATAAATGCGCAGTGCTTTCGCAGAGCTTTCATTTCTGTTCAAGTTATTCATGTGAAGATGTTCTGACGTGATGATGACCGCACGACGGGAATTAACAGACTTTGAACACGGAATGTTAGTTGGAGCTAGACGCATGGGTCATGCCATTTCGGAAATCGTTAGGGAATTCAACATTCCCAGATCCACTGTGCCAAGAGTGTGCCGAGAGTATGACATTTCAGGCATAACATCCCACCATGGACAGCGCAGTGGTCGACCGCCTGCACTTAACGACCGAGACCGGCGACGTCTGCAAAGAGTCGTAAATTCTAACAGACAAGCAACACTGCGTCAAATAACCGCAGAAATCAATGTGGGACGTACAAGGGACTTTTCTGTTAGAACTGTGCGGAGAAATTTGGCTTTCTTGGGCTATTCTAGCAGAAGACCGACTCGAGTGCCTTTACTGACAGAACGACATCGCTTGCAGCGACTCTCGTGGGCACGTGAGCATATCGGTTGGTCCCTAGATGAATGGAAAACCGTGCCCTGGTTCGATGAGTCACGATTTCAGTTGGTAAGAGCTGATGGTAGGGTTCGAGTGTGGCGCAGACCCCAAGAAGCCATGGACCCAAACTGTCAGCAAGGCACTGTTCAAGCTGGTGGTGGCTTCGTAATGGTGTGGGTTGTTTTTCATGGCATGGACTTGGTCCTCTGGTGCGACTGGACCGAACATTGACTGGAAATGCTTATGTTCAGCTACTTGGAGATCACTTGCAGACATTCATGGACTTCATGTACCCAAACAACGATGGGATTTTTATGGATGACAATGCGCCATGTCACCGGGCCACAACTGTTCGCGATTGGTTTGAAGAACATTCTGGACAATTCCAACGAATGATCTGGCCACCTAGGTCACCCGATATGAATCCCATCGAGCATTTATGGGACATCATCGAGAGGTCTGTTCGTGCCCAAAATCCTGCACCATCAACGCTTTCACAATTATGGACGTCTATCAAGACAGCATGGCTCAATATTCCTGCAGAAGACTTCCAACGACTTGTTGAGTCCATGCCACGTCGAGTTGCTGCAGTTCGCCGGGCGAAAGGAGGACCGACACGATATTAAGAGGTATCCCATGACTTTTGTCACTTCAGTGTAAATATCCATGGCACCGCCGGGACTCGAACAAGAAATCTGTGGTACAGAGTGCCAGACAGCTACTCATTCTGCCATCAAGCCTGTGGCATTGAAGTAGAGTCTATTAAGCTAAAAAGAATTATATTTTTGATTTAATTACAACAAATATTTCTAAAAGAAAGTAAGTTGGATTTTTTTAATCTTTAAGTGTTTAAAAATTTAAGTAATTATATTCATGGGATGTACGGCCCGAGCTGCAGGACACTGAGGATGAGTCACAATAACAACACATAATTAAGTTATCGTCTTTTATATCCTATAAAACTACTTCTTGATAAATACTACTTTGGATTAGTTTAACTTAAAACAATCAATAAGTTTAAATGTGTGTAATTATAGATTACAATACCAATGTGTTAAAAATTCAGACCATTTTTTCTTCAAAAAAATAAAATTGCGATGAAAAGTTACAATAATAATGCATTGTAAGAAAAACATTCCACAATTATTCAAAGGGTATTAACAATTTTTTTTTAAAAACTATTAAAATTTTCTTTTAGAATTATATAAATGGGCAGATATCTTTAATGTCTCCTAGATTCCGTTGTATGCTCTTTTCTAAGACGTGGTACAATAAGAAGGAATTTATAATACGGTGATTCATCAGTATTATTGTCATTAATGCATAATGTCGGGGATAACGTATGAGGCAATTAATGCAAATGCAGTCAACGTAAAAATTTACCATACTTTCTATAGCATCATAACTTTTAGAATGAATAGAGTAATATTTTGAAGAATGGATTTCTAAGCCATTAACGGTAGTTGGTAATCCTGCACGGTGATTTATATTCGAAGATGCACCAAAAATAATATTTTATATATCTTTTCTTAGTTCGAGATATTTTGGAAAAATCCGAAAAGAAACTCCCTCATTTAATTGGCTGTTAAATCAAAGATTATTTTTTAACATAGAATATATTTTAGAAATAAATGAACTAATTGTAAACGATGCAAAATCTAAAGAACAATTTTCGAAAATTGAGTTCTTTGAGTGTTTTTTAATGCTACTTTTACACTGATGGCGTAAAAAATAGACGGATGTAAAATACCTTTGAATAGTTTATTCAAAAAACATCGTTGTGGCGATGCTTGTGTTAACAATTATTATAACAATAGTGTTGTATTTGTGTAACAATTAATGTTGCATAAAATTACATCAATTACAAACAAGATTAATATAAATCGACTTTTAATTACAATAAAAAAATTTTTTAATTGTATTTTTCTGCATTATCATATATGTAGTATAATGTGAAAGAAATGAAGTGTACGAAATTAAGTATCGTAAATTAAATAAATATCGTAAATTAATTAAATTTCGTAGAAAATTATGTCAACATTAAGGAATATAGGAAATCGAAAAAATAAATCAATAAATATGCTCTAAACAGTTCTAAAATAGTAATTTTGATTGGTTTGTCACTCTACGGTCATTTTGTGCGCACTTTACGCTGATTAGACCGGGACCTACAAGGTAGTTTTGAATATTTCAACTTTATAATGATTAATTCTTATTATATGGCGCAACAGTCCTATGGTGCAGCCATGGCCGTCTGCCTGCTGGCAGATGGCGAAATATGAGATGTTTTCTTTTTACGGGATAGGGCCGTATGACTAACGCTCTACAGTCATATTTGACCAGGAGCTACGGTTTAAGGTGGATTCCGAACCACTACAAACATCTAAGACACCGCCGGATCTCAAATTCCAAAATCTGTGCCATCGAATATCAGAGAGCTAACAACACAGCCATCAGGCCCACATTGATTAAGAGCTCGACATTAGGCTTCATTAAATTCATTTTACAAGAAGTAAAATGAATTTAATGAAACCTAATGTTTGGAAAATTTTGAAAACAATATACAATCCACGTACATTTAGGAATAAAACTACATCTAAAGTGGGAAAATGATTGCTATCTTTTCCCTTATTAAATAAAATGAAGAAGGGCCCAACAGTATTTTTTATATTGTTAAGAATCCTTGAGCAAAGATAAAAGTTTGGTAACTATTAATCTAATGAAAAAGATTTATACCAGAGGTTATTAACATTTATGGATTTATACTTAGATGTATACACGTCACGGACAGGCTTGCCAATAAAAAGAAGGCCGCAGACATTTGAAATATTAATGTTACATGCCTGCAATTAAACTACCAGACAAACTAGTTCTATTTAATTACGTGTTATAGTTATTTTAGAACTAAATAAAAGAACATACGTTACTCTGTTTGTGGGGGATTTATAAATATTGCAATCACTGCACTGCCAAAGAGAAAATGCGCGTGATTTTACCTTTTAACTTTGGATGATTGACTACCATCAGTGAGTTATCAAATAATTTGCACATTCCGTTGCTACGCAGATGCTATACCGTGAAAGGAAATTCTTACAATGCTATTCTATGGCTGTTTATAATGCCATATTTTCAAAGGGTCTATTTTGATGAACGGTACTTAGTTTCCTACATTGAAAATAGAGAGAGAGAGAGCAATTTTTGTACTACTTTTGAAGCAACGGTAATATGATTAAAAATTCATGAAATAATTGATGACAAAAGATAACTCTTGTCAGGTTCTAGTTACTGTAATTGATTGCGTACTAGAAGTATAGGGTAATTATAATTAAAGTACCACTCGTCACAATGAGCTCAAATTTCGACTGAAAATACTTGAAGAAGGGAGAAATTGTATGGTATCAAAAAAAAATTCCACTGATTTTCCCATCCAATTTGGTATCACCATGATGTGAGGTATGGCATTTCCACTAACAGTATCACAATTGTTGAATGACTTGGAAATCATTTTTTCCGTCAAAATTCCGAAACAATCAAGCATATTGAACACAATAGTTGGTTCAATGTGCAACTCATGCCAAATACGTTGTAATTTCGATTCAAAATATCACTGGCAGCCGAATTCACCTTCTTTATGCCATCTATTAATATACTTTGGAACTCTTTTGATGCCATACCGTTTCTCCTTTCTGCAAGTATCTTCAGTTCAAATTTGATTTCATTGTGACGAGTGGTACTTTTTTTACAGCATTTTGAAAATGAGACTTTAATTATAATCAACCTGCATATTACAGGTCAGTAAAAATTAAAATAAGGAATATCTGCAGAATAATATTTAGCAGACCTTTTACTATCAGCTAATGGTTTACTTATATTTTCGTCATTCATAGACAACCAATTATAAATTATTACA
Organism: Caerostris extrusa; assembly: GCA_021605095.1. Classification (NCBI taxonomy): domain Eukaryota; kingdom Metazoa; phylum Arthropoda; class Arachnida; order Araneae; family Araneidae; genus Caerostris; species Caerostris extrusa. Next base: position 44,895 of record BPLR01010748.1, read on the forward strand.
TGTAATTTAAATGAGTATGAGCTTGAAGTTCTAGCAAACAAACATACTAGTTCGTACCAGATCTAATATGGTTACATTTATCTTATAACAATATTGAAATCTGCATGCATTTTAATCATTGAACTTAGATTGTATATAATCAGACCTGAATTTTGTACTTACCTTCATTTGTACTCGACCCCTAGACTGGATTTCGTAACCACCCAGACTTTCTAATATTCTTTTACATTGATCACTGATATGAATCTTTAGAGCTGTAAATAAGAAGAGCAATTGCAAATTAAATAGGTAACGTATCTATAATTAAACATAAAGGCACAAAACTTATAATCAAAATGCATTCTAAAGCAAAGCATTGGTGACTATGAGTTATGGAATCGTGATATCAGCATGACAATTAGTCTGAATTAGATGTGTAGACACAGCATGGGTGTAGGCACAGATTCTGTCTAGGTTCTCGGCAATAAATCATGAACAATCAAGTTTGATTGCTCAACGCCTAACAAATTCAGTGCAACATGTAATTTATATACGAAAAACAAATATTATGTAGCTCATAATTTAGCGCCAAAAGCGAAGCCACCAGACACCTGTGGATAGAAAGGCAAAATAGTTTGTTTTTACTAATGTTGCAATCTTATTCAAAATGTTTCATCACATGCTAGAGGAAAAAAATAAATTATATATAATAGATACCTGCGATGATATAAAACTGATACATGATACATAACATTGATTTCGGCGCTGGAAGCCAAACACGACATACAGTGGATATTGAAAATTGTCTACATTGTATAAAACTTATAAGCTAAAGTTGCAGTTCATCAAACTTCATTTATGATTATTCCTTCGTGGAATCTCTCCAGGTTTAAATTTTGACTTGCTTCGAATAAATTCTTATTTATGATATTGAACTTCACTTAGAGAGTATAGTTTGTATAATTATATTTATCCAGAACGAGACTTGAGGAATATCAAATTTTCAAAATCGTGATGAATCACATATTAAGATTGATAATGTATTGAATCATGGTATATCTTTGGCAAAATTTCTAAAAGTAATACACCAACTAAAAAGAGAAATGAAGGCATTTATCCTGTTTCTCCCTATGCGAGGGAATGTCTTGTCTCTGAAAATAACTCATTATTCACTGGATCCAAAATCATTCTCAATTTCTAAGTGCTTTGACTTCAGGTCTTTCGCCACCAATTAGATTGGTAAGCTAATTTCATCATGCGAACTTTTTGTTTTTTTAAAAATAACAAAGCAAAAAATCATTAAAAAAAAAAAAAACTTTCACTACACACACGAGTAAATAATTTAGAAAACATCAATGTATCATCTATCTTGTTAGATTCATTTTGGAACTACATTGTCCAGAGATGGCAAATGTATTGTGAAGAATGCTCTGTTAATTTTAAATGTAATTTTTACTTACATCATATGTAATAAAACTTAAAGCAAATTTTGCAGTTAATCAAATTTCATTTATGATTATTTCCTTAGTGGAATCCCTTCAGGTTTAAATTTGGACCTGCTTCAATTAAAATTTTATTTATGATATGAAACTATACTCTGAGGTTTAGTTCTTATTACCATATTACCAAAGACGAGATTTGAGTGACGTAAATTTTTCAAAATTGTGATGAATCATACACCATTATTCAATACATTATCAATCTTTATATATCTCTGGCAAAATTGCACCAACCAAAAAGGGAAATGAAGTCAGTTATCCTATTTCTCCCTATGCGAGGGAATGTCTTGCCTCTGAGGTATGTCTTGGGTTCCAATGAATAATGGGTTATTTTCAAATTAAGTGCTTTGACTTCAGGTCATTCGCCACCAACTAGATTGGTAAGCTAATTGATCTTCAAGAAGATTTCACCCTGTGAACTTATTAAAAAAAAAAAAAAAAAACCAAAACAAGCAAATAAAAACAACCACCTTCACTACACACACGAATAGATAATTCAGAAAACATCAATGTCTCATTCGCCTTGTTAGATTCATTTTGGAACTACATTGTCTAGACTGTACATTGTCCAGTGTTGGTCAATGTATCATTAAGAATGCTCTATTAATTTTAAATGCAATTTTTACTTACATCATATGTAATAAAACTTAAAGCTAATTTTGCAGTTAATCAAACTTCATTTATGATTATTTCCTCAGTGGAATATCTTCAAGTTTAAATTTGGACCTGCTTCGAGTAAATTCTTATTTTTGTTATGACTTAGGGGGTATAGTTAGTATTACTATATCTACCTAGAACGAGACTTGAGCGATGTCAAATTTTCAAAATTGTGATTAATTATATACCCTGATTCAATACATTATTAATCTTAATTCATTCTTCGGCAAAATTGCTAAAAGAAATGCACCAACCAAAAAGATAAATGAAGGCTGTTATCCTACTTCTCCTTATGCAAGGCAATGTCTTGGCTCTGAGATCTGACTTGGGTTGCAATGAATAATGGGTTATTTTCAAATTAAGTGCTTTGACTTCAGGTCATTCGTCACCAACTAGATTGGTAAGCTAATTGACCTTCAAGCAGATTTCACTATGTGAACTTACTTAAAAAAAAAAAAAAAAAAAAAAAAAACTACATCCACTACACACACAATGAGTAGATAATTTAGAAAACATAAATGTCTTATCCGTCTTGTTAAATTAATTTTGGAACGACATTGTACAGACTGTAGAACTACATTGTCCAGAAATGGTCAATGTATTGTTAAGAATGCTCTGTTAATTTTAAATGTAATTTTTACTTACATCTTAGGTAATAAAACTTAAAGATAATTTTGCAGTTAATCAAACTTCATTTATGATTATTCCTTTGTGGAATCTCGATTCGATTAAATTTTGATATGACTTAGGTGGTATAGTTAGTATTACTATATCTAGAACGAGACTTGAGCGACGTCAAATTTTCAAAATTGTGATGAATCTTATACCCTGATTCAATACATTATCAATCTTAAAACATCTTTGGGAAAATTGCTAATAGAAATGCACCAACCAAGAAGAGAAATGAAGGCAGCTATCACATTTCTCCCTGAGAATGTCTCGTCTTTGAGATTGTCTGGGGTTCTAATAAATAATGAGTTATTTTCGAATTCTAAGTGCTTTGACGTCAGGTCATTCGCCACCAACTAGATTGGTAAGCTAATTAACCGTCAAGCAGATTTCACCAAGCGGTAGTTTGCCCATCCCTGGTCTAGATTGTACATTGCCCAAAGATGGTCAATGTATTGTTAAGAATACTATGTTAATTTTAAATATAATTTTTACTTACATCTTATGTAATAAAACTTAAAGCTAATTTTGCAATTAATCAAACTTCGTTTATGATTATTCCTTAGTCGAATCTCTTCAGATTTAAATTTAGACTTGCTTCGAATAAATTCTTATTTTTGATATGACTTAGAAGGTATAGTTAGTATTACTATCTCTATCTAGAACGAGACTTGAGAGACGTCAAATTTTCTAAATTGTGATGAATCATATATTATGATTCAATACATTATCAATCTTAATACATCTTAGTACAAAAAAAGAAAAATTGGCAAAATTGCTAAAAGAAATGCACCAACCAAAAAAGAGAATTGAAGGCAGTTATCCTATTTCTCCCTGAGAATGTCTCGTCTCTTTGAGAATGTCTGGGGTTCCAATGATTAATGAGTTATTTTTAAATGCTAAACGTTTTAACTTGAGGCCATTCGCCAGCAATTAGATTGGTAAGCTAATTGACATTCAAGCAGATTTCACCATGTAAACTTATTTAAAAAGTAATAAAAAAATTCCACACGAATAGATAATTTAGAAAATACCAATGTATCATTCGTCATTATCATCATGTCATTCGTCATCAATGTATCATTATCAATTCATTTTGGTATTACATAATTCAGAAATGGTCAATGTACTGTTAAGAATACTCTGTTAATTTCAAATGCCATTTTTACCTCGTACATCTTACGTAATTACTTATCTTTCAACTTCTTTTTGTTACCATATTAATATAAAATATTAAGTTAGATTAAAAAACAAATGACAGATTAAAATAATTTGGATTTTCTGTAATGGTATTCTGTTCTCACGTTAATAGAAATTCAAAAAATATTTTTTTGTAGATTATTAATTGTAACTAAGCAATAATGCACATTTCTAAATATTGTACAATATTAATATACATTATTAACGTTAAAAATTTATATTAATGTTTAGATTTAGACGTTAGAACTTTAAAAAAATCCAACAAAAATACATTAAATAACAAAACGTATAACCTTCTGTTCCAATACATTTATAGTAAAAAAAGCACTAACTTTCGACTTTGAGAAAGTCAATTTTTAATGCAATTCCTTTTTTTTTTTTGTTGAATCGAAATTTTCTTTGTCATACAAAATTAATAATCTTTGACTTATTTGTTAACATATTAATATAAAATATTAGGTTAAAAAACAAATGAGAGATTAAAATAATTTGAATCTTCTGTAATGATATCCTTTTTCACGTTAGTAGAAATTCTAAAACTCTTTTGTAGATTATTAATTAAAGCTAAGCAATAATGCACGTTTCTATACATTGTACAATATTAATATACATGGGATTAATATATATTGAAGTTAAAAATGTGTATTAATATTTTTCCTTTAAAAAACTTTAGTATAACTTTTAAAAATTTCATTAATTAACAAAACGCATAACTTTCGGTTCCAATACATTGTATGGTTAAAAAAAAGAAGCAAACTTTCTACTTTGGAAAGTCAACTTTGAATGTAATTCCCTTTTTTTTTTTTTTTTTTTGTTGAATTGAAATTTTCTTTTGTAATACAAAACTTCGCTTAGCAATTGTTTAAAATAAAACTTTTACATTTAACTAAATTACTAATGATCACACAGAAGGAAAGGGATTTATATTTTACATAAATTAAAAAAAAAAAGTGCATTTGATTTTCTCGAATTTTTCAGGAAGATAAAATGCAATTAATTTAGTTTCCTTTCAATGCAGTATTAAAAAAATACACTAAATGTGATTTTGAAAGAAGAAAAAAAAAAAATATAAAAAAAAAAAAAAAAATCATAAAATATTTTAAAAAGAGAAAGAGATTTCATTCAAGTGTTTTTTCCTTTATCTGCGTTGGTATTTTTTTACTTGATATTTAAACTCGCCCAGATTTAAAAACTGCTCGGGGTATTAAAATAAAACACATAATATATTTAATGATCTCTTGCAATACAGATATAACTTGGATAAATTAATTTCATTTTTTTTGGATTTCTTTTAACCGTCAAAATTCATTTGAAAGCTTCATTTGAGTAACTTTTTTCATTTGCAGACAAATTCAGTTTTTCGACAAAAAAATGTTTTACCAAATTCAATATAAAACTGCGTACACATTCATGTACTTAATATATATATACATAATATAATATAAAAGAAAAGAATATGAAAGAATATAATGTTTAAAAAATTTTATGCTAAAATTCATCATATTAAAAAAATTAGATGTTTGCATTTGACTTGCATTTGTCTAAATACGTATATTCCATTACATCCTTATCATCAATTAAAATGTTAAAAAAAGGATAAATTCAATTCAATTCAATACTTAATCAAATCTAATATTTAAATAATAACAATGATTTAATTAATTATTTGAATCATTTACATAGAACTTTCAGCAATTTTAACAGTTAAATGTATAAAAAATAAGTCAGAAATATAAGATCTTACGTTGTCCATTCGACTCCATTCTAGAAGCTGTATTGACAGTATCTCCAAATAGACAGTACCTTGGCATAGTTAACCCAACGACACCTGCTACAACTGGACCTATGTTAAAAGAAAGTGCAAGTATTTGTTAAAAACTTTGTCAGTAAATTGTGTAATTCATGATTTACATATATCTTTATCAAAAGAACAAATAGCTTTTGTTTATTGAGTGAATTGATAAGAAAGGATGGGAAAACACTTAAAATTTTCTATTTCCCAATCGTTTTATGTTAAATTTTAAATTGGTATCCCTTAAGGATTGCAGCAATTTTTCAATGGGAATCGTGCGAACCTTATCAAGAAATCCAACCAAGATCTATATATATTTTAAATTTTTTAACAGAAAACATTTTCCCATAAACATTCTTTAAACTTTTTTACAGATACGGTGTTTTTGCCATACAAAACTTTTTGGCAAGAAACCAATTTTACAAAATTTTGTTGGCAAGTTACCAGTTTACATTCTTCTTTGATCTATATAGTTTACAAAATTTATACTGCAATAGCATTACAATATCAATTCTGACATATATTGTTATTGTTGTTGAAAGATTTTGCAATAATTCCACAACATAGTTTTCTTCCATTTAGAATAAATTTATTTCTAAGAAAATTAAATTTATATATAGTTCATTGATTTGTAGCTCTATGGTCATTTTTTGCATAATTTGGCTTCTAATTGACCGGGACCTACAGTTTAACGTGGATTCCGAATCCCGAACAACGTCCATACCGCCAGGATTTGAAACTGAAGCTTGTGATACCAGCCAGCCAGTTGGTCATAAGTCTCCAAATTTATAAAAGTTCTAATATTCCGAAAAGATTAAAATGTCTGTAAAACAAATGGTTACATTGCCCCAAATTAATCAATAAGGTCCTATTTGCATTCAATTTTATTTCCAAACATTAAATGTCATGTAGTTTTAATGTGCATACATTTGAATCTTTTCATTGAAAGCGGATATTTAATAAAAATAGCTTTAAAAAGTTGTTTTAAATTTCAAAAAGATCAAAGCCTTTTGCCTTTTGGTGCTATAATGCCTAATGCCTTTTAATAAGCCTTTTTAAAAAAAAAATGACACCTATAAGTTCTAATATTCAGAAAAGATTAAAATGTCTATAAAGCACATGGTGACATTACCCCAAATTAGCCAATAAGGCCCTATTTGCATTCAATTTTATTTCCAAACATTAAATGTCATGTAGTTTTAATGTGCATTACATTTGAAAGGATATATCTTTTCATTGAAAGCGGATATTTAATAAAAATAGCTTTAAAAGTTGTTTTTAAATTTCAAAAAGATCAAAGCCTTTAATGCCTTTTTGGTGCTATAATGCCTTCTTTTAATAAGCCTTTTTTAAAAAATGACACCTATAAGTTCTAATATTCCGAAAAGATTAAAATGTCTATAAAACACATGGTGACATTGCCCCAAATTAGCCAATAAGGCCCTATTTGCATTCAATTTTTATTTCCAAATATTAAATGTCATGTAGTTTTAATGTGCAGATTTTTGAATCTTTTCATTGAAAGCGGATATTTCCATAAAAATAGCTTTAAAAAGTTGTTTTAAATTTCAAAAAGATCAAAGGTTTATTTAATGCCTTTTTGGTGCTAATATCCGTCTTCTTTTAATAAGCATTTTTAAATAAAAATGACACCCGTAAGTATAAGTTCTAATATTCCGAAAAGATTAAAATGTCTATAAAACACATGGTGACATTGCCCCAAATTAACCAATGAGGCCCTATTTGCATTCAATTTTATTACCAAATATTAAATGCCATGTAGTTTTAATGTGCAGATTTTTAGAAAGAATATATATTTGAATCTTTTCATTGAAAGCGGACATTTCCATAAAAATAGCCTTGATCCTTTTGGAATTTAAAACAACTTGTTAAAGGATTATGTAATGTCTTTTGGTGCTAATATCTATGTCTTCTTTTAATAAGCATTTTTGTTAAAAAATGACGCCCGTAAGGTAAAAGCTACACCACAAGCCATCCAAAAACACGATCGTTACATTCACAATCATGAAGAGACTTAATTATGTCCCCCAAAAGGTTTTTAATTGGAACCGTTTCGCCATTGAAGTTGCTGCGCACGTTCTGGTGCAGAAAAAGGGAAAGCCGATGATCAAAGAGAATGTCGTTTACCACCAGTTACTGACATTTAATCTCTAATCAATGTGTATTTAGTCTACGTTGGGCCAAAAACAGATTTGTCAAGTGAGCTCATTTGTAAAGACAGACACGTTTCTGGTCGAAGTAAAGCAACTGTCACACAAGATGAATTAATTTTTGTTCTTAGTAGAAATATGTATCATATAGTCCATTTAAAAAGACAGATGGGAATCGTGAGCGACGTACTTTCTCATAGAAAACTGTAATTGAATAGGAATTACGGTTGTTTTTTTTAATGGTGTTTTACGAAAGTATGTTAGTACTGCAGTGCTTGAATTCTTTTTTAGATATCTTTCAGATGTAATTTATTACATATTTCAATTTCTTTTGATTTAAAAGAATATGCAATACGTTTTGATTGACGTATTTACCATTATCTATAAATGCTGATGTTTTTTTAATATGGCCCCATTATAACTATACATACACGTCTGATTTTATTATTTAGTTGATCAAAATCTTTAATAAGTGTCTTCAAAAGTACACGTCTCAGGAAAGGTTCTTTATATAACATTCCAAAAATGCAATTAAGATAAATGTTTATATATATATATATTCATTTAAGATGTATAACTAGTTTCTTGATCGTTACGTAAATGTTCAAAATCTTTGATAGGACAGTATAAAAACATGCACTTTTACTTTTTTTTTTTTTTTAAAGTTACATTTATTTTACAAATAAAAAAAAATCTTGTACAGAACTATTGGACACAAAATTCTTCAATTAAAAAGAAACACTCAAAGCTTGACGGAATAGATCAAATTTTATTCTACTTAATATTGATTTGTGGGTATTATAAAGAAGCGATCTAATAAAAAATATTAAAAAATTTCTCTTGTGGCAAGAATTGAATGAATAATTAAAATATATAATAAATTAATATGCCTGAGAGCATAAAACATTAAAACACAATTGAAAAAACTGAATTCCTTTCACGAATTTCAATTTATAATTGTGAGCAAACTTTGCTGGACGAATCCAATGGGAGTATGCCAATTTTAACGTAAAAACGAAAGTCACTTATTAAACAGTCAAAAATTCTTGCGTTATCACTTTCAAAATAAAATTTATGCTTTCTATAATCAGATTGCAAATAACACTTACTGGAATTGCAGATAACTTTACTGGAATCCCAGATTCGGCACAATAAAGTAAAATTACAACACAACAACAGTTGTAAGTTAAAACACAACAACAGCCATCTTAATTTTTCATAGAATTACAATACCGTTGCCAATTGCGCTTAACTAAACATTTCAAAATAAACGTTGCCATTCATTAAATTTTTTGAATTACACGTGTAAATATTTCTTTCTAATGCAGCTGGCAAACACAGACAGCTTGTCTTGGTCTTGGAATGCTGCACAGACGTACTCCCTTTGCATTACCCAGGGGTGCGTGCAACTTGAAGATAAGCCATGGACGCGAAGTAACAATGCCCCCGCAACGCTCTAAGATCCTATTAGACCGGGACCTACTTTTTAAAGTAGATTCCGAACCACTACAAACAACCGTGGTACCGCCGGGACTCGAACCTGAAACCTGTGTTACCGAACGGCAGAGCGCTAGCCACTCGGCCATTCAGGCCCCACACGTGTAAATATAACACCAATGTTAAATAACCAAGAAATTTATGAAGCAATTGGTCAGAATACTACAAGACAGGGGTTTTACACTTTAGGGTTTCGTGTGTTTATTTGGCGATTTTTTCCCTTGCGGTTTTCGCCGAGTCCATTGCACAACGAACAAAACGGCCGCTGCAGTTAAAAAATAGTTCTGTTTACGTGATTCCATTTGGCGCGAAAAAGATATTTGGCAAAAATCGGAATCCTAAGATGTAGAATCCCCATAAGTGCTACCAAATTCAATAGTGACATGAATATAACAAGATTTAACTCTAGAGCATTATGAAAAAGCAATTGTTCAAATACCAAGACAAATTCAGACAAAGAAGTCTGTTAAGTCATGGTTAAATTAACATTAATAAACATCTTTAGACAATATTTTGAGGATTTTGAAACAATAGTCTGCATATATTTCGAAAATCAGAAATTCAAGGTGAACTATAGAACATATGATTTAATATTGGTCAACCGTTATATATAGTAACACGTATTCATAGCAACACATATTTCATACTAGTTTTAAAATACTAATAAAATAACATGAAAATCAGCATTTATTTTAAATAAAAGCGTTTTTGAAATGAAAGTTTCTCGTGTTGCACGCGGAGATAAATCTATTTAAAAAAGAAGTAAGAGTTATAAATTATAATTTATTTTATTGCTTCCGTTTTATAGTCTTACTTTTAGAAAAACATACGGACCTTTAGCCAAGACAACATGTTCATACATGATAAAAATTTAACAGTGCTCCTATAAAAAAATCTGTTAATTTTTAATTGTCAGTTAAATTTACTTGTTTACATCTCAAACTTAATTTTTAATTATGCATAAAAAATTTTTGATTAAAGAATAAATACATCTATTGTTTAAATACAAAATAATTCGGCCAAATCGCAAAATAGGAATCGCCGGAATTTGGCTACTTTTTGTGGAACCATCTGGGCGATAAGTCGCCAAATGTAGTAATTGTTTCTTGTATTGTTTTCAATTCATTTAACTTACAATCGCAACCCGTTACTTGGCTCATTTTGACGCCAAATTCCAATGGCCCCTATTCTGCGATTTTTATCAATAATTCATCGTTTTAGTTTTATTGTAAATTTGTTAAATCTTATATTGGAAATATTTTTTTCTTTATTTCTTGTTGCAATTTAACTTTTACCATTAAATTTATTTCAAAATAACCGAATACTCATCATCATCATGATTGGCGCAACAGCTCCATGGAGGGCCAAGGCCGTCTGCCTACTGTCAGATTTCTAAACATGAGATGCCTTCTTTTACGGGGTAAAAAGAAGTTATCTTTTTGTTAGCCCTACGCCCAACGCTCTACAGCCATGTTAGACTGGGACCTACAGTTTAAAGGGATTCTGAACCACTACAAACATCCATAGCACCGGCCGGGACTCGAAACTCGAAACCTGTGGTACCGAGAGCCAGAAATTGAAGACTACCAAAAGGAAATTAGAATAACGAAAGCCGATTATTTACAAAATTATCATACTATCGAAAATTTCATTCAACTTCACATACTTGTTGACAAACATCAACAAAAATCACAACTGATTACTGTAGAAATCTTTTAATTGAGAAATCAATATACATTGCTTTATATAAAAGGTTAGAGCAAATGTTTGTCATGCTATTTACTTCTGGATAGGATCACCCAATTCCTGAAATTAATGAAACCCGTAACTAAGATTTCATTTAATTAATTAAACCGGATGTAATGAATTCGATACGATAATTTTGTCTCGATAAACTTAAAATTAATAAAGGACGTATCAGAAAATACTAATTCAAGGAGAAAGATTATTCGTTCTCCCTTACTTATCGAGTGAAAGATTAACATGCAATTAACTACAGATTCTCCAATTAAATGCAGAATGAATGCCAGAAATGGATAATGTCACATAAACCAGACATAGGCAGTAATTAAAAATTTTCAGAAACTGGAGTTCCATGTAAGAATTCGGGATCTTTCAAAACTTTTTCAGTTAATTTCTTGAGATATAAGTGAGTTTCTTAATTATTAAAAGCACTGTAAATTTTAAAGATAGGGAAAACTTTTTAAGTCGAGGTATTAGTTGTCCTTTGAAGTATGAAATTCTTTCATTATTACACTAGGACATGCGTGAAGTACATTTAGAGTTTTGGAAATTTATTTTTGCAGACAATTACTTTTATCATATTTCGGAATTGCTAACTAAACCGTGGTTATAAAAAATTTTAAAATTAAACTAGATATTTTATAGATAATGATTGTATATAAAGTTTTAAAACAAAATTCTCGCATTAAAATATTTCATTTAATTAAATTTTTTTTAATTATGCTATAAAATTTATATATACAAATTTCACATTGAATAATCTTAGACTAACTAAAGGGATTTCAAGAAAAAAAGTTTTTATGCTCTTTTTTAAAAAAAAAAATATAACCTTCATTTTAAAGACATTTTTTTTCATAATTTTAATTATATATGTAATTAAAATTAATATTAACTTTCATTTATTCCGTTTTGTTATTAACAGAGTTTGAAGTGTATAACGTCAGTTAAATTTGCGTCTCAAACTGTTAATCTCTAATTATGCACAGAAATATTTTGATTAAAGAATAAATACATCTATTGTGTAAGTATAAAATAATTCGGCCAAATCTCAAAATAGGGATTGTTGGAATTACGCGATGAGTCGCCAAATGTAGTAACCCGGGTTTCTTGTATTGTTTGCAATTCCCTTCATTTACAATCGTACTTTGTTCGTAACCTGTTACTTGGCTCATTTTGTCAAAAACAATTTTTGGCGCCAAATTCCAAAGGTTCCTATTCTGCGATTTTACCAATAATTCATCGTATATGTTTTAGAGTAAATTTGTTCAATCTTATATTGAAAATTTTTTTCTTTATCTTTTTTTTGCATTTTTAACTTAATTATTAATTTATTTTCAAAACAATTGAAAGCTGTCAAAAGGAATTTACAGTAACTTATAGATAATATTAGAATTTTGTAAATAATAGGTATATAACTTTATTCATCTTCAAATACTTGTTTACGAACATCTACAAAAATCACAACTGATTACTGCAGAAATCTCTTAATTGAGAAATCAATATACATTGCTTTATATAAAAGGTCAGAGCAAATGTTTGTCATGTTATTTATTTCTGGATAGGATTGCATTTCCTGAAATTAATGAAACACGTAACTAAGATTTCATTTAATTAATTAAACTGGATGTAATGAATTCGATACGATAATTTTGTCTCGATAAACTTAAAATTAATAAAGGACGTATCAGCAAATACTAATTCAATGAGAAAGATTATTCGCTCCCGCTAACTTATCGAGTGAAAGATTAACATGCAATTAACTGCAGATTCTCCAATTAAATGCAGAATGAATGCCAGAAATGGATAATGTCACATAAACCAGACAGATCTAGTAATTAAAATTTTCCAGAAACTGAAGTTCCATGTAAGAATTCGGGATCTTTCAAAACTTTTTCAGTTAATTTCTTGAGATATAAGTGAGTTTCTTAATTATTAAAAGCACTGTAAATTTTAAAAGATAGGGAAAACTTTAAGTTAAGGTATTAGTTGTCCTTTGAAGTATGAAATTCTTTCATTATTATACCAAGACACGCGTGAAGTACACTTAGGGTTAAAAATAATTGTATGCAAAAATACATTTCCATCATATTTCGAAAATGCTAACTGAACCACGATTATATAAAATTTTAAAATTAATACTGGATGTTTTATAGATAATGATTGTATATAAAGTTTTAAAATTAAAATTCTAGCATTAAAATATGTCATTCAATTAAAAATTTAAAAAATTAATAAATTCAATTAAATAATAATTTTAAACTAACTAAACTGATTTCAAGGGAAAAAAAGTTTTATGCTCTTTTTTAAAAAAAAAATATAACCTTCATTTTAAAAACAATTTTTTTTCGTAATTTTAAACTACACATGTACTTAAAATTATTATTAACAGTCATTTATTCCGTTAATTATTAAAAAGAATATGGAGTATAAAACGGAAGACTATTAATGTATTTGAAATTTATATATCTATATCTATCTATTTATGTGTATATATATATTATAAAAAAATAATATATTCAAAATAATATGTTTTTTAATAATCATAACACTATGCCTCGTTTTTAAATTCCATATTAACGCATGGGAGTGGCTTGGGAATTGCTGGCTCAGCAGTAAATGTCCTGCTAATGAAGGTGCCTGTAACTGTAGTTATTGACACTGAGAATCAGATGCTGTTTGAACTCTGTGGTCACTTTGGTTGCAAGTTGTTTTCTTTTTCGACGGGTATTGAAACTGATTGTAATGTATATATCTCTTTCACTCAACTTCTCCTTGTCTAGCCGCGCTGTGTATATGCTGTCATGACTTCAGACACCGTATCCTTAGAAGCTTCAAGATGTTTTCGGTGCACAGTTAACTCCAGCTGTTCAGGTTTTCCTACAATTTGGCCACTTTGCTGTCGAGGTCTGACAATTTATGCTCTTGATTAAAACATCCAAGATGTATACAGCTTCACTAAAGCTACCTCGTACTACTGCATGATATATACTTTTTATATTAAAAAAACTAGTTTTTATTAAATAGAACTTTTATTAAGGTGTTTCCATTATTTTGATAACCACCTGTATCTTACTATCCACGTATTGTTCATATTTTAAAAAAGGTAAAAAATGCACAAATCACGCACAAATGATTTCACCATTATGTAAGGAAAAAAAAAAAACATTATTGTTTTATATCACATCATCAATAGCTGCTTCAGCCCCATGGTGGGCCAAGGCCGTCTGCCACTTTGTGGCAGATTTCTGGAGGCAGAGATGTTTTCTTTTTGAGGTGAGGTTGCGTCAGCACTACGCCAACGCTCCTACGATCATAGGAAGCCGGGACCTACGATTTAAAGTGGATTCCGAACCACTGCAAACATCCATGACTCGCCGGGACTCGGGCGAGAACCCCTGCTCATTACCGAGCACTAGCTAACCGGCATCGGAGCCCCATTATTTTATAGTTTATCTTAATTGAGTTCCTTATTCTTCTTGTTAGATATACAATTTGATAGAAGTAAATAGTATTTTTAACTAATCATTAGAAAACTGAAACGCATCAATTTGCTTTTTAAGACAATATTACAATATATTATGAGTATAATAAAAAATGTGTGCACAAAAAATATTAAAAATCACATATCTTTTTGTTTGAGTCTTTGTTGTGTGCCTTATTAGAATTGGATAGTATAGCTAGTAAAAAGTGAAGAAATTATTGAAGTCTGTTAGAAATTTTTCAAAACCATACTCTAAACTCTATTTCTTTTAATTTGCGTTTTGTTTGTAATGTTTTGTCTTTTCTTATCATTGCAAACTGTCAACACATGGTGATACAAGTCGAGTTTTTCATTTTTTTCTGTTTAAATTGAATACATATTTTTCTAGTGTTTTACTAGTTACATTGTATTGTTTGGAAAGATGTATAAAAGTTTACCTGAATTTCTATATCTACTTATTATCATCACTGTTACCATCCAATACATTGGGATGCCACTGGAAAAGAGTTTTGTGGGAATACAGACCGAAAACGCCATTAAAATGACATGTAGTGATTGATGAGCATATCTATGTCACAACTACACAGGATGTGACTTGTTTTTTTCAATATTCTCACGTACAAAAAGAAAAGGGATAATTTTTTCTAGGAATTCTATAGAAGGAAATCATAGGTTTTCATTCTCAATGATTGATATAGGAGCACAAAGATTTTGAGTAATCAGTGAAAAGTTTGTAAATGAAATAAAAGTAAACCAGTGTTCCAATATTTTCTACAATTTCTAAAAACATTTTTTATTACATATTACAATACGATATCTTTAGCATGTACTAATTGAACTGCCAATTTCGAAGCTTAATATTAACATCTCGTATGATTAATTCATAATTCTAACATTCGCATATACAGCTTTCGACTAGAAGTAAGATTCTGGAAATAAATTTAAACAAAAATTTTATAGCAAAAAATTTGGCCACGAATGAGAATATACAGCTACATTATATTAAAATATACAAATTGTTTTTCAAAAATTATGTATCTACCACTGAAATAAAGCGTGACCATCTTGGGCCTTTCATTATATGTATGCATATACACCTAGTTAAAACCCGGCATACATTGTCCTGGCAAACATGCATTGTAGCAAATTACATATCGCGAATATACTATCATGTTCTCTCATACATGTGTATACTAATTTTCTTGGAGTTATCGTTTTGAACGGTATATAAAGGAAATGTGAAATGTGCAGCTATTACTGCATCTGGTGGCAAATAACAATAAAAGCGAGGAGGCAAAAGCGCGAACCTATTTTCCATACTCGACTACATATTAGTACCACTTTTCATAACACCGGTTGATTGAACGTTAAAGAAGTTTATATACTGCAGAACCATGCCTGGTGGCGACTTAAAAAAAAGGGGTATCATAAAAACATTCTCCAAATTTGTCAAAATACACACAAGAATTTCATCAAAATCGTAGCGTTTAGGAAAGTTCAGTGACAAACACACATGCAGAAGAGCCCAATTGCCAGCTCCACCTACGGGTCCAATTGCGAATCTAAACCATCCCAGGGACCCACAGAAATAAATCCATCAAAACCGATCAGGCCGTTTAGGGAGAAGAGTTCAGTAAGCAAACACGTATAAAGAAGTCCGATTGCAGTGCCACCTACCAGGTCCCCATTGTGAATCTAAACCATCGGGGGTTCACTCAAATACCCCACACACACACAAAAATTTCATCCAAGGTGGGTCAAGTCATTTAGGAGGAGATTCAGTGACAAACACATGCACAGAAAGAATGGCTATATTTATATATATAATCAAAGTCACATTTTTTTGCAAGCTTAATCCCTTGAAAAATTAATTCATCATTTGGCTTGAAACTGCATGTTCCGACCTAATATGTGTATCGAAAATTCCAAATTTTAATAGATTATACATAATTTTATTCTGTGTTTGTGACTTGAAAAAGATTATCACATTTGTAAATAATTTGAAATTCCTTTTGTGAGTAAAAGTTTCAGTTGCATGAACTTTTAAGTTTTGTTATTCTATTGTCATTGTACCAAGTATTTTTATATAAATTTTATATGATTGTTTTTAAATATATATACATGATGATGACGACAATGAATAAATGAACAAACAATAACTACATTGCATTGAATATTAGAGATTTAAAATTATCTCTTGCAAATTATTTTTTTCTTAAATGTGCAGTTCTTGTCATTTAAATTTGTTGGTAATATTAAACAAAATAACAGTACAATTCTTACCTGAATGGATTCCAATCCTCAAAGTAACGACTGCATTGGCTTGTGGCGTATTCTAAATGTCTTCACAGCTTCCAACAGATCCAGAGCCATGCTAGATATCTCAGCAGCATGTTGGTTACCATTCCGTATGGGGAAGACCGCTGACCACCATGTAAGCATCGCCGATGGTTTCTACCTTGTACACGTCGTAGTTACCAATGATGGAATCAAATACCCAGTGTATAGGTCATTCAAAAATGTCAGCAACCTATAGAAAAGGACGTATTATTATTATTATTAATGTTATCCAAAAAGTAAGGAAAATCTATTTCAATTTTAACAGTGCTTTTTCCCACACACCAGCAAGAGCGCACCCTGTGGCGTTCAGATGAAATGGTCAGTAGGCCTCGAGACTCTCACTCAAGAGGAAGTACTGCACTTCCGCTCAGAAAAGTTTAGCTTATAGTCTCTCATCCCGAGAAGAAATATATGCAGCGCATCGTGGGATTAGTTGCTTAATCTCTTTTAGAGAGGAAGTATATTTCGCACTCCCTACACGTATACGAGTTTAGGGTTTTCCGTTTAGAAGTGGGATCTTTCCACGAATCTAAAATTATCTGTTTTTTAAATGTTGTTTTTGTACGTCTCCAATTGTATGAGTGTGGTGTTTGTGAGAGTGTAAATAAAGCCATGAGTTCTCCAACCTGTGCTTCAAGTAGCTCAATCCAACCACACCCAATTACAATCTTGCTGCCCAACCTGTATACCACAACATAAATTTATTTTAAATAGCAAAGAGATATTTTGTTTTTAAATTGGTGGAACTTGTGTTACTAATATCTGTCACATTCAGTTCACCTTTTCCAATGATATGGAGATACATTGCTTTCAGGGGAGTTTCAGGGGTAAATATTTCACATTTGCGTATCACATTGAGAAAACCTATAAAATCTTGCAATGCAACCGGATTGTGGATGCAAATCTTCATACATTCTGTCCAAATTATCGACTGCTGAGGACAATTAACGGTCTCGAACTTGAACTCTCATGTATGCTTCATGCAGCAAACAATATTATGGATACAAGATTATTTTAAGCAATGATGGCGAATTTTGACGCACACAGATAGCATGCAGGTGGTTTCAACTTTGAATACGTTTACAAAACAGGCTATTTGATGGCGATAGTGACAATGCTTGTAAGGCGTCCTTGCATCGACAATCAGACTAGATGTTTGGAATTTTACGGGTTTTATCTCATACAACACTTAAATGCAGAGAAGACAGCTACCCCTTAAAGTCTACTCGAAAAAAGAAAGCTCTTACCCTTGTTACGTCAATTTGTTGTACGTAGCTCACTTAACTTGAACACGAAGGTCAATGATATACAACAACAAGATAGATAATAAATAAATTTAAAAAAAAGATTAATAGTTGAGATGCTTCGGAAAATAGACTTTCAGAAATAGGAATATTTTTATTATTAAAATTTATTGAATATCATTATGTTCTTATAGAACCAAACATCTTTAAATTTATCCTGAAAATCTTAGAAATCTCTTAAAACATCTGATTTATCTTTATTAAATATTTTTATAAATCGTTTATTTTAGAGTGCATTGCTTGTTTAAGTAAAATTATTAGTTTAAATATATATATATTATTAATATTTAACCATCTTTAAAAGCATCAATATTTTTTCCCCCGAGTTTTATTTTTGTATAAAAATGTATTTAATGTTTGTTTTACTCTTAGAGTTTTCTGTTAAATTTGTATAAAAAGTTTTTATATTAGAGTAATTTTTTTACAGGCACATGTCTGGGATTTAATTTTACAGCAAACTATTAAAAACCCTAGTTTAAGGTAAATAGCTGCAGGGAAAATAGTTAATACAAGTTTTGAAAATTGACTTTTTGATAATTTTTGTTACTTATTATTGTTTAAATAAACTTACTATTTTGAAATAGTAGAAATCTATAAAAATAAATACAGGTAATATTAAAAAGCAAAGAATTATAAAATGTTCATGAAAAGGTGAATTTAGGAGTTGAATAGCTTTCGAAAATTATTGATGGATTTATTAGTATTGTGATGAGCAGCAATGAATGGTTACTTCAACAAGTCAACAAAACTCCATTAAATCTTTGATTACTTCAACAAGTATTACTTAAGCCAGATTTCGATCTCTTAAGGGTTGTACTTCTGCCAAATTAATCATTTCTGGTAGTGTTTTCCATCTGCAAAACTATCTGAGCAAGCACCAAATAGCTATATTGTTTGAATACTTTTTCATAATAGTGGTATTTGGTATCAAGTGCTCAGTTTCATTTGTAGAGATATTTAAACAATTAATTCTAAAAATAAATAACCAAATAGTTACAAATTAATTATTTTTGTTTATTTTAAGTTCTACAATTCATATCCTGCTTATTTGAAAAACTAGTTTTATAATTTAGGGGCCTAATGGCCGAATGGCTCTGGCGTTCAGTGCCACAGGTATCGGGTTCAAATCTCGGCTTTGCACATGGGTGTCGTAGTGGTTCGGAATCCACTTTAATCCGTAGGTCCCGGATTTCTAATAGGATCGTAGAGCGTTGCGGGGTCATTGTTACACCGCGTCCGTGGCTTACCAACAAGTTACATGCGCCCCCCTGGGTAATACAAAGTGAGTAACATCGGTTGCAACCCTTATTGGCATCAAAGACGTCCATGTCTGTTTGCCAGCTGCATTGAGAAAAAAAAAGTTTTATAATTTATCATAAAAAGCTCTCTTTTTGCAGAAAAAACATTATTATGTGGGGCATTATTTTTATCTTAATGAAAATCTGTTGTGTCTAATCCTCAGTGTCCTGCAGTGCTGAACGGACATTCCATGAGTATATATTTGTACTCATGAATGGAGGAAAAGGGGACGACTTCTGTTGTAATGGGCACCTATAGATAGAAGTCTGACTTGGATCCATGTCACTGAAGGAGGGCAGTGCCTTCAAGGAAGACTTTCAGAGGGAAACTACCACGTATCGTATGGGAAAAAACTCGGAAAAACCGATGAGGTAGTCCGACGAGGCAAGATGTTCAAAATCATAAACGCCATCCAGTCTTTTCGTTTTTTTGAAGTGCTACAACATGCTGCCAGCGGATTGAATCTCAGCCCTAATGCTTGGGTCCTGTCTAGCGAGCGTCTAGCGCTCTGGCACTCGGTGCCACAAGTTTCAGGTTCAAATCCGGTGATGCCATGAATGTTTATAATGGCTCGGAATCCATTTTAAGGCGTAAGTCCCGCTCTCATATGACTGTAGAGCGTCATAGAGCCCAGTAAGACTTCTCACCCTTATTCCCCAACTGTATAAGGGCAACTCATGTCTAGGCACGGTGATGTGGTGCAGTAGTAGTAGTCTAATACTCAACAGAGGTACACGTTAACACTGAGCCACGAGTTGGGAAAAAAAATGAAAATAAATCCATTAACAAAAAAAAAAAACTGAACCAATTATGTTTCAAAATAATATTTATTGTAATAAAGAATCAAGTTATTGCATGATTTTGGAAAGAAACCTAATATGATTTACCGTAAAATTCCCATTTATTGATTTTTAAAGCGCTATTTACTTGTGTTCACTAAAAATAAAAATAATTTAAGAGAAGTACTGAAAGTAATTATCATTTACATAGAAATTTCATTTTTGAGCTCTTTATCTAAAAGACTGAGTTGTTACCGACATTCAGTCTGAGTCTATTACGTAAAAAGCCCTGTTAGATTTTAAACGGTTTTCTATTCCTTTTCTGTTTTATTTAACTGCTCTGTACGCAATAGACTCAGACTGAATGTCAAGCAACTTCAGTCTTTAGTAAAAATAATTGCTTTTTCGTACATATAATAAATTATTTTATTTTTAGTGAACACAAAACAAATAGCATGCTGCAAGTAAATGAATTTTTGACAAGTAAATTGGACTCTTTCAAATAAATGCAATAACTTGATTCTTATTACAATAAATGTATTTTTAATTCATTTTTGTTGTGTTTATTTCATTTTACCTCAAATGTCATGTTCTTGCATCTTTCACAGGACTTCCACCTACCACATCGCATGATTTTGTTTTCTCTTCCTGGATGGGAACCTGCAAGGAGGGTAATCACACTGACTCCTGACACTCCACATTTATGCGACCATTTTCAGCATTCATGGCGGCATGCGGGTTATTTGTTTAGTAAGCTCTCCAGTCTTCAGAAAACACTCCGGGCATGGAAGTAAGTTTAAGCATAAGGCCCGAGATTCGTCACTGTGCGTATATTACGGCACTCAAGCGAAATATCGATGGCACTTAGCTTTTCAGATCGAGGCTCCTCAGTTTTCCAGTTTCCCCGCCTGTCCCGCCCCTGGTCTTTCGCTTGAAGGCTCGTCTATAACGCTCCGGTAACGAATGCCCCCTACTCCATTCATGGGTACTTAGTCTTCTGCTCATCTTCATGAAGTGCCTGGCTAATTTTCATTAGTTACATAATGAAGAAGAAAGACTTTAGATAAAATTATCTTTTCATACTCATTGTGATAATGATTTTGGATCTCCCCATTTTTGCCTGCAGAGGAGGCACCCATGTGATGATAGCACTCCGCTGTTCTTAATAATGACCCAGCACTCCCGTCCTACGCAGGAGAGCTGCAGGACCTACGAACAAAGTAGTTCCAGGCCTGTTTCTATCTGGCTTCAGATTAACCACTACCTGTTTGATAAGAGGCTCAGCCTATGACTTGGTTTTCAATGAAGCAGGGCCAGAGCAAAACAAAACAAGTGTCAATTTATGGCTATTTGTGTTATTTTGCATGATATTGTCTCTCATAGAAGGCATGATGCAAGAAACTATTATGTATTCAGCAATATAACTGACGCTTTGCTCGAATATTTTTCGAGTGAAAAGAAAATGATCAATTGTGTATAGAATCGAAATCTGGCTAGCTCGTGGTAATCAAAGGGCTGAGCCTGTTGACTTTGTTAATCAATCATTCGTACTGTGTCTTAATGGCATGTCAGCTTATTCAATATCTAAATTCACATATGACGACACATAATTCTTTTGCTTAATATTACCTGTATTTACATAGATTTCTACTATTTCAAAAAATAATGGTTGACTTAAGCAATTAAGCCAACAAATTGGCAAAAAGTCAATTTTCAAACCGTGTGCTATTTTCCCTGCAGCTATTGCACAAACTGAGGTTTTAATAGTTTTACTGTAGGTAAATCCCAGACATGTGCTTTCCATGCAAAAAAGGAAGGCCCTTTTAATATAAAAGCACGCAATTTGGCGAAACTCTAAGAGCAAAACAAGCATTAAATAGACCACATACAAATAAAACTCGAGAATATTGATCTTTTTAAATGATTAAATGGCCAATAATATATATATTTAAACAGCAATTTTGCCCAAACACAAGCTTGTACACTCTAAAAAATACACGTTTATACTTCAATAAGGTAAATTTCAGATGATGAAAGATTTCTTTTCTATGAATAAAACAAGATATTTGATAAACCCATAATGATGTCAATAAATTTTAATAATAAAATATTTCTGAATCGAAGCATCTCAACAAACCAATCACAATTTATTATTACATCATCTTCAGACAACCTTCAATGAATTTAGTTGAAGTACAGCTACGGCAAATTGACATTGTGAAATCATAAAGGGTAATATCCTCTGCATTTAAGTGTTGTATAGATAAAACCCGTAAATCAAATCAATTGTCGATGATGCTGTTGTCTATCGCCATCAAATAACCTACTATAAACGCCATTCAAAGACCGGCTTTCTGATGCGGCATCATTGCCGTGTCTTGTATCCCTATTATTTGCTGCATGTATGAGTTCAAGTTCGAAAGACCATTATTAATCTCGGCGCAATCATATTCTTGAAATCTTGAACATCCACAATGTGCGGAACTTGCTCCAATGTGACTAACAAATGTGAAGGCCTATTTTGTCTCCATGTGCATTCCAGAAACTGTTGGGAGTGTCTTTAAGTTCACCATTTAAGAGAAGCAAAAAATGCCAACTTGCTTTATTTAAAACTAAGTTACATCTGTTATATTGTGCCCCGGGCAGCAAGATTGCTGGTGGAACATTGGTTGGATTGGTAACACGGGTTGGGCTCAGCCACCGTCTCTCAAGCACCACGCTCCACTTTGGTGGGCCCAAGCAGATAATTGATTCGTGGAAGATCCCTTAAACGGAGAGGCTTCATGTGCGTGAAGTACGAAATATATATAAGAGATGAGCAATAGCATGATGCACTTGCATATATTCTAGGATGGCTCTGAGCAACCGTGGTGTCTCCAGCCTACGACCATTTCATCTGGCTCACAGGGTGCCATGCTAGCATTATTGTGAATACTGTTAGTGAGAAATAGCCCTTTTGAATGGCATTAACAACAATAATAACCATCCTTTCGTATTTTTGCATAATGTTTGTTCCATCATTATTGACCACGACGTGGCCTGAGTAAAAACCATCGGCGATGCATGGTATTGGTCGGCACCGTCTTTCATACCGTTGGCTTCAATAGCAACGGCGCATGGCTCTGGATGGAAGCGAGAATCATTGCGCCACAATAATACGTCATTTTGAGGATTGGAGATCCATTCGGGTAAATTCCTTGTTATTTTATAAGAGGTAAATGACAGAACACACATTAAGAAAAGAATAATAGAAGATAATTTATAATCTCTAATAATTCAATACAATGTGTTACATTTGTTGCGTTTACATTCTTTTTCATGTAATAATATGTTTAAAAACAATCATGCACTAAGAGACTATCTTAAAAATATGATACATATTCTTATATTTAAGAAAAGCAAAAATACAATATATTTGCTCACAAAAAGGGGCCTCAGGGAAGTATTTACAAAAATGTGATGTCTTTCAAGTCACAGGCAATAAATGCCCTTTTGTCTATTAAAATTTGGAATTTTCGACACGAGATAAAGTCAAGCAAAATGATGATTAATTTTCGGTTGAAGCTTGCAGATAACAAAATGTAGTCTAACTGTTGCTGTGACGCGACGAACACGATGAAGCGTGTGTGGTTTCTGGAATGCAATGAGTTTACAAGATTATTCTCATGCATTGTTTATTTCCCGAACTTCCTAAACATTTGTCACGATGTTTCTTTTATTTGAATATTTGGGTGTAGTGAGCTACAATGTGCAACCGTGTGTTCATTTCTGAATTCCACCACAGGCGGCATTTTGATGAGAATTTTGTGTGTATTTATTGAAATTTAGAAGTGTTACCCATGATACCTTTTTTTTTAAGTCTCTGTGATATCTCAAACTTCTTTTGGACTGATCAACAAATTATGAATAGTACTATGTGTGTCGTATGAAAGCAGACTACTTTCCTTCACTGTACTTCGACCATTGCCACCGAATGTATTACAACTATGATCTCTGCCACGATATCCATGAAAACCAACATGCATATGGCTGCATGGAATGCTAGCGATCATCTATTTGCTACAATGTTTTTTTGCTGGGAAGTATCTATATCTCACCAATTTCATGCATACATATAATGAAATTTAAGATGTCAGTGAGCAAACCTCCACAATATAACAACAACATCTGTCATTCGTAACTGCAAGAAAACCTGCTATACTTTCAGATGTAAAAACTATAAATATGCGAATGTCATACGGATATTAATATTAAACTTCAAATTGGCAATTCAGTGGTAATGCTAAAGTATCGTATTATATATGTGATAAGTTTAGAATAATGAAAAATATTGAGCACTGGACTACTTTGTTTTCATTCATTTTTTTTCATTATAATCTTTGTGCTCCTTATCAATACGTGAGAATGAGCCTGTTCCTTCAACTCAGTTCCTAGAAAAAATTATCATTTCTTTTTTGTGTAAATCACAAAGCAAGAGTCACATCCTGTTTGGTTGTAGACACAGATAACATCATCAATCACTACCTGTCATTTTAAGTGGTCTGTATTCCCTGAAGCCACTGTTACATCCTAATAAACGAATGGTAACAGTGAATAAAGAAATAGATGAAATTTAGTAAACTTTACATCTTCCCAAACTCTTGTGTAACAGTAAAATAGTAAGAAAAAAATGTATTCAATGTAAAAAAAAATGAAAAATACTTTATCATCATGTCTGTGTTGCTTTTTTGTGATAAGAAAATTAAACATTACATTTCAACTTTTACAAATAAAAACAATTTAGAAACATGGTTTCATTTCTGACTCATTTCCCTATTTTCTTTTTTATCAGTTATTGTTACAACAGAACTGAAATTTTTGAAGATATGTGATTTTAATATTTTTATCATACCTACGACACATTACCTTATATATTGTAATATTTCTTACAAGCTAGAGGTGATGCATTTTCAGTTGTAATTGAGTAAAAAGCCTACATTATTTTCTTGTCAAATACATATCTAACAAAAATGGTTTCAATTAGATATTTCCTTTGCAACAATGTGAAATTTGTGCGTATACTCATTGTGATTTCAATTCAGCTCCGGCAGGGTCTGGATAACTGCATAGTGGTTTCGGGATATCCCACCCTGCGGGGCACGGGCGTAGTGCTGACTGGCCGTAAAAAGAAACATCTCCTGTCTAAATCTGCCAGCGAAGCAGACAACTACAGAACTCTTTTTTCTGATGATATTCTCTTTGGCTGTGTTTTCACTTACATAATGTTAATCGACCGTATTCATTTTCCTTGCCCAAAGTGTTCAATACGTGGTCTTGCAGGTGATTATCAAATGTGGGCTAAAAGTTCTATTCACGAAAGTAAAAACAGTTTTTTTAATATAAAAGCATATATCATGAGCCTTTTAATAGTGTACCTCCAGGCTGTTTTATCAGCACCTGTGTTCAGAGACCTGAAAATGACTTAGTGAAAACCAGAAGCTGCATGGAGGTACATGTGTTCAAAAGACAAGAATTACAGTGATCTGAAATCATGATGCAACTATTCAAGTTAGTGAAGATCCATTACAATCGGCTGCCGATCGAAAAGAAAACAGCTAAGAAATGACACAGCTTCAAGCTGGCATCTTAGTTCTCCAGTGTCACGGCAACTCCGCTGGTTAAGAGGCAGCTTCGTGCTGAGACATTTTACTGCTGACGGCGCGATTCCCAGCCACCCGGCTACGAATATTGACCATAATTGACCAAAGAACTGTATTTAGTATATTGACACATAATATACACATAAACAAACTAGATATATAATTTCAAGCCATTGAATGATTTCCGTTCCCTCCCTCCTTATTCATAATTAACAGATAATGACTGTTAATAATAATTTTGAAAGTACGTGTCTATGTTTATTACGAAAAAGCATAATTTTTTAAATGAGATTATTTTGTTTGGAAACATAAGGCTTTTCCCCATATCAGTTTGAACCAGTTTAAGCCAATATTTAACGGAGACTATTATTTTTTAGAATTTAATTGGTGTTTCTTTTAATAATTTTGACACAGCTTTGTGGCTGTTATCTATAAAACATTTTCAAATAATGTACAAAAATTTACCCACCTGATCAAATGATTTCATTAACGCCACTAAAGCATATGATGCGTACAACCCCAAGTGTACTGCACGTGTCTGTATATGTGAAAGAATTTCATGCCAGAACAGCTAATACCTTTTAAAAGTTTTCCTATCTTTCAAAATTTGCTTTGTAATTGAAACTCGCGCCTTCTCGAAGTAACTGGCGGCGACCGAGGGCCTTCCAAAACTCCGGGTTTGAGGAAGGCAATCTGGTTCTGTGCCGGTATGGCATTATCCATTTCTGGCATTTAACGACCAGATCTCCAAAGGACCAGCCGTGTTAATCTTCCCTCATTTCTCAGACTCCATATGGCGAAACTGCACGAATGCCTTTTCCAAAATGGAGAGGAGTCAGTGGCTCTGATACATTTATTAAAGCTTGCCCAAGACATCAGTTCCCAGTATAATAAACATCGTATTCATTATCCAGTTTAGTAATGAATCTTGGTTACATAACATATCTTGAAATTAGGAAGGTACGTCGGGGATTAACTAACATGACAGTATTTTATTCTATTCACCCTATATGGCTTTGATAAAGACCTCGGCAGTGATTTTGTAAACAAGTATTTATTGAATATGGAAATTTAATATAATCGAAGGTAGCCCAAATCCCCTTTTGCTTTCAGTCATTTGAATAAATTAATAATTAGGACAAAATGCAACAAGAACAAAAAAAAAGGTTTCATCTAGATTGGACAAGTACTCTAAGAAAAGCTGCTGCTACGATAGTGTGGTAAAATCTGAGGTAGGGCAACAGGTGGCGCTACTGTAAATTGCTGTATCCCTGTACGATTTGGCTGGGTATCCACATTACCACACCTCTGCCACCGATAGATCTTTGACTTGTCAAATATTTCTGTGCATATTAGAGATTGGCACAGTTTGAACCGCAAATTTGCTGACGTTAAATCTGATGAGCAGATCGCTCCAGTGGTAATGACCAATTCTAAACCTTATGTAATTAAAATATGAAAAGTAACTATTAAAATGAAGGTTATATTTTAGCAGAGCATACTTTGTTTTCTTAATCAGTATTTGTCCCTTTATGAGTAATATACAGTTAATTTTATAACATGGTAAAGCAAGCCAATGAAATATTACAATTCGAAATTTTTGTTTTAAAAGGACTATGTATCGTATACATAAAATATCCCAGTATTGGCAAAATTTTAAACAACCACGGTTTGGCAATTCAAATATGTGAAAATAGTGCAGGCTGCAAGCAAACTTCCAACACCAGTAAGTACCAATGTCTGGCACTGCTCTAATGAGGTATTTCATGCTCAAGTATACCTTAACTAAAAATTTTCCTATCTTTAAAATTCCACAGTGCTATTAAAGAGCTCCTTATATCTTGGGAATTAACTGAAGAGAGGCGAAGATCCCAGTTCCCATGGAACTCAGTTTCTGGAAAGGGGTATTACTGCTGCAGCAGTTTGTGTGAGCATTATCCATTTCTGGCGTCATCTGCATTGAACTCTGTAGTTAACCGTAATTATCTCACTCGACAAGAAAAAGGCAGTGTATCTTTTCTTCGCGAATTAGTATTTTCGCGATACGTCTGTCTTTACATCGTAAAATTATCGTATCGGAAGATTCATTACATCCGGTTTAATAATTGAAATCTTAGTTACGTGCTATTGGCTCGGCAATTTCTATCCAGTAAACTAACATGACAAACATTGTCTAACCTTTTATTTGGCAATATGTTGTTCTCAGTGCTCTACAATGGCTGTGATATTTGACCCAGTTTGTAAACGGATGGGAAATTTTCATTAGTATATTAATTTGCTCAAATCGGCTTTCGTATTATTTCACTTTGGCTGTCTTCAATTTCTGGCTGCAGCTCATTCAGTAGCTTTCGCCTTTGCATGGATCTGTGTGCATTCAGGTGGGTGCAATCTGCTGTGGCTGTAGAAGCGTTGAACGTAAGGCACAACAAGACTTGCCGTAAGAAGGCACTAGAAGCGATATTATTTCCATGAAACTATTATAATCATGATGATGATGAGTCTTTCAATGAAATAAATTTAATGGTAAAGTAAATGCAACAAGAATGAAATATTTTCAATACTTTGCTGGAACGATGAACATATGCAAATAAAAATCGCGAATAAGACCTGTGTCCAATAACGAGTTGCAGTGTTGAACAATACAGAAATATTACAATCTGCGGCGACTTATCTTGGCAAATTCCGGCATTCTATTTGCATTATTCAGTTTTTAACTTACATATTTAAACGATAGTGCTGTTCATTCACATGCATGATACAAATTGGTTGGATAACCAAACAGCTCAAACTTAACAATTGAAAGCATAAAATTAACCAGACCCTATAGAATGCATTCCACATGTGAGCCTGTTGGCTTTCACAAAGTAGAACAAGGCTGGGAAACGTAAAATAAATTATAATTGCAACTCTTGCTAAAATAATTTATCTTCCGCGTGCAACTACGAAGAAAGACTTCATTTCAAACAACTTTATTTAAAGTAAATCTCATGACCTTTATTGAGTATTTAAAAACTAGTATGTATGTGTTGCTATATTACTATATACGGTCGACCAATAGTAAATCATATTCTATAGTTCACCTTACCCGATTTTCAGATGCAGACTTGTGATACACTCAAAGTGTCTAGATGACTGATGTATTGAATGTATAACTTTAACGAAGACTTTCTTTTGATCTGGTATCTTGTTTGTTTGAACATTGCTCTCCCAGAGCAAATCTTTGTTATATTCACTTGCTGTGGAGATTATTCCCATCTTGGGATCCGATTTTACTGCCAAACTTTCGCGATCACGTAAACTGCTGCGGCGGCATTAGTTGTGTGGTTTCGGCGAGAATCACGAAATAATGTGATAAGTACGCGAAACTAAGTCAGAAATTTGTCTGTGGTATTCTGACCAGTAACTCATAATTTCTTATTTTAACTTTATTGATCTCCCACAATGAGGGCTGAGCCTGAAGAATTGTAGCTTCTGCCGCTCCGGTAACAACACAGGTTTCCCGTGCTGATTGCAGTGGTTCGGAATCTACTTTCAAATAGTCCCAATCGAGATCGTCAAGTACTTACGGCATTTTCACGTCCCACGCTTATCTTGCACCCAGGCTGTGGGAAGTACATTCTTGTGCATTCAGAACAACTTGTCTCAATTTGCCAACTACATGAAGAAGTGACACGCATTGTATTCAAAATTTAGTTATTTTAATCATTTAGTTAAGCGCAATTATTGGCTGTGTAATTCCTTGAAGGTAAGATGACTTAACTGTTGTTGACCCTATTTACTGTTGTCTTACACCAGACAAGTTCCGGTAGAACCATCTGCAAGTATTATTTGTCGTTACTAGAAAGCACTAAATTTATTTTGAAAATGATGGCACATATGACTATTTAAGTGGGCTTTCGTTTTACAGATTACAATTGGCTGCTGTTGGATAAATCCACAGCTGAGACTTGCTCACAATGATAAATTGAAGCCGTGAAGAACTAAATTTTTACAATTGATATGTTTACAATGTTTTATAACTCTCGAACGTGGTGGCCTGTTTTATTATTCATTCAGTGCTGTCCTGAAAAACCACTATTTTTTGACCAGATCACTTCTTCTGTACCACCCCACAATCCATGTGAAACCCGATCTGGGAGCCGTCAGGCTGAGGCTGTGGAAATTTTGATGTTCAATAGTTCTGTGCAAGATTTTTTATTGACAAAATAAAAACTTTCAAAAAAGCAAGAAGTGCATGTTTTTGCTGCATCTATGGAAGATTTTTGAACATTTATATCAAGCTGGTTATACACATCTTGAATAATTCTTCATCTCTTATATATATAACATTTATCTTGAGCCAGATGTTATATGAAGAATTTCACTGTTTTCTATTTTTGTGGGTTGAATCAACAATGGCGAGACATTACAATTATAATGGGGCCATAATAAAAAAGAGCATCGGCAATGGTAAGCTAAGATTAATCAAAGCGACCTAATCAAGGTGATAATCTCTGAAGATATCTAAGAATTCGAAGCACGTACTAACGTAAAAATAGCACTCATTAAGCATTCTATTCAGTACATTTCTATGTACGTAACACGATTGTCTGTCTTGCAAATGGACTATGATACGGCTATTTCAAGAACAGATGATAAATCTTGTGTGACGATTCGCGGCAATGCGTGGCGTGACTCACTTATTTAATCTGTTTTGGCACCCAACGTAGGCTAAGCTACACGTGATGAAAGCTAAATGTCGGCAACTGGTATTCTTTGATCGTGCGACTTTCCTGCTACGCCAGAAGCTACGACCCAACGCAGCTATAATGGCGGGCGAACCAGTGGTGCAATAAGTCTTCATGTTTGTGGTCTTGGCTGTCGCTGTTTTTGGCCTTTATACGAGCGTTTTGGCACAAAATACATTAAAAGACATATGAATATTAACGCCAAAAAAGAAGCATTACATAATCACGCTGTGATTGTTTAGGATACAAAAGGATCAGGCTATTTTATGGAAATATCCGCTTAACTCGAAGACTAGTATATTCTTTAATAACTACCGCATTAAACTGCATGTTATGTTTGTGACAAAAATTGAATCTGTAGGCCTCATTGTGAGCTGGTGTCATCTCACTGTGTCTATACATTTATCTTTTCAGATATTAAGTATACTTACGAGTGATCATTTTTTTTAAAAATGCTATTAAAGACGAATGTGCACCAAAAGGCATTAAATACGATCACGAAGTAAAACAGCTTAAAGCTTATTTTTTGTAGATATCCGCTTTCAATGAAGATTCAAATGTATTGCTGCATTAAAACTGTGACATTTAATATGTTTGAAATAAATTGAATGCAACAAGGCTATTGACAATTTGAGATAATCACCATGTGCTATATTTAATCTTTTTCTGAAGCTATTAGGAAACACTTGGAGTGACATTTTAAAAGGAAGCAATAAAAACTTTTAGGCTGTTATAACACCAAGGCAAGGCGATCTAATTTAAAAACAGCTTTTAAAGCTGTGCAATATCCGCTTTCAATGGATTCAGTATGTGCATCCAAGCTCATGGTATTAATGACTGATAAAAATTGAGATGCCAAACAAGGCTGCCACTAACAATTTGGGGTAATATCACCATGTACTACTGGTATTTTAATCTTAGTATTAAGTCATTTTTAAGGGGCTGTGCAGCAGTATCACAGCGCAAAAAGACGATCTTTTGAAAGGCCCAAAACAACTTTTAAAGCTATTTTTATTAGGCATATCCTTCAATGAAGATTCAAATGTAATGCTGTCACTACATGACATTTAATGTTTGGAAATAAGGCATGAACACTGATATTTGTTTAATCTCATTGTTTTGAACGACCCATCTTTCAGGTGATAAGGCTTTTATAGATTTGGGGCATATGATGGCTAATATGCAGCTTCAAATCTGGCCTGACGTTCAGGATCTCCCGACCAAGCTGTGGGTCCCGGTCGGTCAAGCTTCCAAATTATACAAAAAATGTTTCAGCAAACACAAATCAATGAACTATATAAATTTAATGTAGAAACAAATTTATTCTGGAAACATGTTGTGGAGAGGCCATGCACAAGATCTTTTCAACAACAACTGGCTATATGTCAGAATTGATATTGTAATGTTGTACGTATAAATTTTGTAAAGCCTATGAATCAAGAAAAGAAATGTAAAACTGAAGTGAAAAACTATAACAAAAGTCATAAGAGCAGACTCTTCTCAAAAAGTTATTATCTTTCCTTGTCTCAAAAAGGGTATTTGAAATGTTTATGAAATTTTCTGTTAAAAAATTTAAATATATGAATCTTGGTTAGTTTCTTGAGATTTAAGATTTATGAAGAAAAAACCTTTGTTAGGATCTCCAATTTAAATACATAAACCTGTTGAGGAGAAGTAGAAAATTTTAAATTTTTATATCAATTCATATTAAACAAAAAGCTAATTGTTCTTTGATAAAGAAAGATATATGCAAATCGCAGTCTACAGACCCACTGACAAAGAGTTTCCAACAAATGCTGCATTTTGTTTGCATAGTCAGTAGCAGTGATCATTAGGTTAACCTCTTGACCTGTCTGACTGGGAGCCACTGTCAACCAACTTCTGGGAATGAGTCAGATGAACAACATGGATACAACATTTCTGACTTATTTCTATGCATTTAATATTAAAATTGCTGAAGTTATGTAAATGATTTCAGATAATTGTTAAATCATTATTATGTAAACTCCCAATTTGATTAGTATTGAATGAGTAATTTATCACTTTGTTATAGTAAAATTTTAAGGATTAATGATGATGGAGATGTGTTGGGCAAATGCCAAACAAGCTCTCAAGCAATATGATGGTTACAGCATACTTAAGCACATTATATTCTTTCATGTTAAATCCATATTGAAGTACCATAGCAAGGTCGCTGAGATGTGTTATAGTTTTTTATTGTTTGTGCATGTTTTACACGTCGAAGGTTCGAACCCTGACCTGAAAAAAGTTTACAAGTAAGCTTCAAATGGTGTACGATTAAAAATCCGAAAAAAAATGAGGAGACAAATTTTGTCAGAAAGTTATATCTGTGCGAAAGAGGACTAATTAAAAAATCATTTATTGCATGTGTTCCACCAGCCTGAACTCCACCCCACTTCTGGCCACAATCTGGGGCTAAATATCAAGTAAAAATGCCAACACAGATAAGGAAAAACACTTGAATAAAAATTTCTTTCTCTTTAAATATTTTATGATTTTCTTATATTTTATTTTCTTCTTTCAAAAATACGACACCAGTGTTTTTAATACTACAGCTTAAGAATGAGTGCATTTTATCTTCCTGGCATCGAGAAAATCAATGCGCACAACTATGTGAAATGTAAATCATTTCAACTCTGTGTGTTGTGGCCCAGTTAAATGTAAGTTACCATTTTAAACAGTGCTTAAGCGAAAAAAGTACTATTAGCACAAGAAGGCTCAGTTCAACAAAAAAAAAGAGGGATTTATTCAAGTCGGCACTCAAGTGAAAATTTGCTTTCAACTTTCCCTTCAATGTGGAACAGATGCGTTTAATGAGTTTTAAGTTATACTAAAGGATGCAAGGAAAAATATTAATACTGCATTTCTTTCAATATATGTATATAGTATTGTACAATGTAACGTGCATTGCAACAATTAATAATCTACAAAAGAGTTTTAGAGCTACTAACGTGAAAAGGACTATCGACCCACGAGATTCAATTGACGTCTGCTCAAAGCGATTTTTAACCTAATATTTTCCCTCGCCAGCACAAATAATTCAGGTAATAGTTGTGCTGTGACAAAAGAAAACTCGTTCAACAAAAAAGAGGTGCATTAAGTAACTTTTCTCAAAGTCGAAGTAGTCTTTTACTGCAAATATTGTTGAACTGAGAAAGATTCCGCTGATCATCGACTTTTTGTTGGTTTTTAAAGTTCTAACGTCTAAATCTAAACATTAACAAATTTTCCAGCATTATGGCATATTATGTGTACAATACTGAGTATTATGCTTAGATTTGGTGGCAGCTCTGCAAAAAATATTTTTGAATTTCTATTGGCGTGAACATGCCATTGAAAATCAAGTGACCCAATCTGTCATTGTTTTAATCAGCAACTCAACACCACTATTGTACATATGGTAAACAAGAAGTTGGCCAAAGATACAGTACTTTGGCATTGAAAACCAACAGCTATTTAACAACAGCCCGTATTCCTTCTGAGCCCATGTATGCAAACAGGTGATGTATTGCATTGATGACAGTGACATGATGACAATGAGCAGTGACCACAGTGGTAGCACACAAATTATCTATTCGTGTGAAATTTTGTACTTTTAAGTAAGACACATCTGCGCAGTGTCAGTTAGCCTGTGTGCTGGCGAATAAAGACAAAGCGTTTAGCGACAAAAATAGCTCGTGTCGGAACCCAGTTCTCAAAAGACGGACGTCTCAGGAGATAGGGCAGCTGCAACTCATTTACTGATGCAGTGCGCTCTTTTTAGCTTGGTACACCAGTTTCTTTTGTACCCAAGATATCTGATAAGATGATGTATTGGATCATATAATTCATCATGATTTAGAAGAGGCATTTACAGGCATCTCTCAAGTCTAGTTCTGTTGGGAATAATGTGCAACATACAGCTTCTAAAGTCGCTTTTATCAAAAATGAGGTATTCCGAGAAACGTGTCTAAATTTAAATCTGAAGATTCCGCAAGGGGTAATCATAAACGAGTTTGATTGAATTAACTTTTAAGTTTGTGCATAAGATGTGGTAAATTACATATTTAAAACCAACATGGTATTCTTAGCAATACATTGACCGTCTTTACTGAACTTGTCTTCCAGTCTAGATATGGCTGGTAGGCTCTGTTTGACTGTCGATATTCCACCAATGTAGTTGGAGAATTGACATTTGACGTCAACGCGAAAATTTAATGGTAGAACTGAAATTTGTCTACAAAAAGACAATTCTCGAGAAAAGAAAGCCTTCATTCTTCTTGGTTGATTTTCTGTGGCGTACACAAGATCTGTGGAGGTGATGGAATCTAAATACTATTTAAGTTGTTTGTCTTTGTCGTTCTGGAAATCCACATAAGCGGCGCCACTAACTATACCACCAAGTCATGTCAGAAATCGAGATCGAGAGCTACAAGGAACCAATCTCAAATGGTTAATTCGAAGCTTTCCTTGGGCACAGCCACAAGACAGTCAAAATCCTTCGACAGTCTTATTGGCTACCATTGTTCCTTTCCTGGAGTGATATTACACGTTTAAAACCAATTCCAACAAGACACAGATCGTGTTATGTTACTCGTGTGTGTAAGTGAATGCCAATTTTTTGTTTTATTTGTTTATTTTTAAATAAGTTCCACATTAGCCTCTTTGAGAGTCGACATGCTTGACCAATCGGGTGTGTGTTCTGAGTCTTGCCCAATTTGAGTAACTCTCGTACGACCTCAAACTGTTGCCTTGCGCGTAATCGACCACTGATTGGTCTGACCAGAACCTGCCAGTCATCAAGGAGATTTCAAATGCATTGTAAGTCGGAGGTATACAATTCATCTGTTTAGTGACTAAACAGTCAAACAAGCTT
>BPLR01010749.1:0-42705 GCA_021605095.1 Caerostris extrusa
GATAAAAATTAAGAAAAGTACAGTATATTTCTTCTGGTACATTTTTGAGAGAGGGATCTGATCTTCGTCGTATTCGTCAGAATAGTAAAAAAGTAACATCGAGTATTTCTAATATTTAATTATTTTATTTTTAATCAAACAAAATTCACCAATTGCTATATCAAATCAATATCATGAAAAATATTTTTTAAAAAATTACCAATTTTGAAATTTTCAAGCAATATGATATATGTGAACTTACGCTTTACATGCAATTCATGGGGTGAGCATTTCTGATGAACAATGATAAAGTCAACAACACTATACATTACATACTTCCTCTACAACATATTTTAATATAATAAAATAATTATGTTAATGCCTGTTGCCGCATGATAATAATATTTAGATCTCTTTCACTCGTAAATATTCCTCCTTTATAATGTGTCATATTTCATTTTTTATGTGAAGAACATTTTTCTTGTATAGCATGTTTATAATTATTGTTTCTTTCCTTTGCTTCTTCTCACATTGTATATTGCAACTGATAACTGTATTTTTATGAAAATAAACGTCAACTTTATCAAGCATTGTAATTTATTACTTTAATTTTTTTTACATTGTCCGTTATCATGATTCCACTTTGACTTTCATTTTTACACAATTTTTTTAGTAAATTTATAAATAATCAATAACGTAATGCATACCAAAAACATCACATAAACAATATGCTCTGGTTAACAATATTGGTTCTGAATTTCATATCATTTTTGATCATAATCTACCTAATAACATTTAATTGTTACTTACATATTTTCCCTCTATAATAATCATAATATTTCCTATAGTGAAGAGTTTTTTTAATATATAAAGATCACAATATATGTTAATTGTTCTTGCTTCTTAATAATTTGTATGGTAATAGATATTAGTATTTCATGAAAATAAATGTGAAATTTATTATACATTCGAATTAATAATATTGCTTACACTTTATTACATTCTTTGTTAACATAGTTCATCTTTAAATTACATTTAATTATTAATCTCACTTATGACTTATTAAAAACTGAAAACATTATCAATATAATAACAATTCATAAGCTAAGTAAATATTTCAAAAATGTTACAAGTAGAAACATTTTTCATACAGAATAAAAATGTTTAAAAACAGTGCCTTTTTTATTGCTTAAAATTAAATGAATGTATTCTTCAAACATTTTTACTATTTTAATATATCTTCATGGTGAAATTTTTATAAACAATTTAAGCCAAAATACATTTAACTTTACTAAAAATAAATTGTTAACTTATTATAAGTAGTAGCTTATAAACAGTACTATTAAAAACTTGAAAGATTACATAGATAATATGACCAATTTATTTCCTGCCTAAGTAAATACATGCAAAATGATAGAGAATTATTTACTGAATAAAAATTTTAATGTATTTTAATGGAAATTAATAGATAATGCCTAACTAATGCTAGAAATGCCTAGAAACTAAATTAAACACATTCTTTGACAGTTTTTTTTTTTTTTTATTATTTTTAATATACTCTTGTAGAAATTGAAAAAGAGAATTTTGGTTTTTCAAAAATATGTCATCAATCTCAAGTCGCTCGCCTCAAAATATAAAAACCAGAAAATTTCATTTTCTATTCTACCGTTATTTTTTTTCAAGAGTTTTCAGTAAAATGTGTATTTTATGTGTAAAAAAAAATCACATAGATTTTGCATATCTTCCTCAAACAGCTGAATACAACTGCATCGACTTTTTAAACGACAAAAATCATCTTGGTCTTGATGTGTCAAATTCTTGTGTCCCATGAAAACCCTGGAGCATTTTCTCAGTCCTTTATTCACAACTGTTGTCATCATTTCAAAGATTGAAAAAAATATGGGCCAGTGTTGTCTGCTTTAATATACTTTTCAATTTTCACACTTCTTTCATTTTAAAAGACGTTATTTTTTCATAATATGATATTATGTCTTTGAATATTTTAGCAATTTTCAACCAAAGACATACATTTTATAACTTGCAGTCTGCAATTGAAGACACTATTATTTTTTAACACAGTAATGATTTATAAAACTCACCTTATCACAGTATCATTATCACATCACAATCAACATATCACAGTATGACGACTTATCGCTGCAAAAGTCACAGTATGGCTTATTAAAGTCATATATCTCCTGACTTGAAATACATTACACATTAATTTTCTACATAACGAAAATTGGGAGCACTGTTTACACATCTGAAAAGTAATGCCTATTAAATTTTCACGCCAGACGTATAAAAAAAATAGGTCTAGGCGAACCACTAAGCACGAGAATCATATGTGTTTACATTAATTAGCTAAATTTCGTGAAATTTTTTTATCTTCAGAAAAAGAAATAAGTATCAGAATCTTATTGAATTTAAACGATATCTTGTAATAGGACTTCGAGAAGGTGGAAGATTTTTTATAATATTACAGAAATATTTGATGATAGAATTAATTCATCTCACTCATGATTCTTGATAATGGTGGCGGGAAGGTACTGCCCTCTTGAAGATCCGATATTCAGCTGTACACGGACGATCCTTGTATTCGACGCATGCTTGTAGAGCATCGTATATAATTGTAGCATGAACTACTGTTGGCAATAGAGTTACAGTATACTATAATAAATCGTTTACTAGAAGGTAAGCCCCGAGCAAGATGTATATTGCCATGCCACTACAAATCATCGCCATTTGTGACTTTAGGGAGTGTCCTGCGTTGATTTGGAGGGTGGAGTTGGGTCCTACATTGTTCTCCAGATAGACGTATATTGGTTAGGCCTGATGAACGCTCGTAGAATACTGGACCTACATCAGCATTATGGGTGGGGTGCAATTAGCCTACGACAGTAAGAGCACTGTCGTCGTTATCCCAGGTACCTTAACGCAAATTTGTACGTAAGATTGTTGATTGAATCAGTTATTTCGCCATTATTGCTCACTATTCCAGGTGGGCGTTCAACAGGATAACGCTCCTCCCATTATCGTTGTTGTCCTCAGATAGTGTTGATATATTTTTCTTAGCCAGATTCGCTTAGCATA
The DNA here is from genome assembly GCA_021605095.1 of Caerostris extrusa. Classification (NCBI taxonomy): domain Eukaryota; kingdom Metazoa; phylum Arthropoda; class Arachnida; order Araneae; family Araneidae; genus Caerostris; species Caerostris extrusa. Next base: position 3,073 of record BPLR01010749.1, read on the forward strand.
AAGCACGTATTTAACATTATTGAACTATAAATCCTGCGTCTTCCTCTAACCTAATGCTAATTTGACTGACCAAATGCAACAGCCATGGGACGCCATCTGACAAACTGACTTACAGCCCCTGTATAACACCATCAATAGAAAATCATGGTCACTTCCACAATGGTTATAAATGCATCACTATCTCATATTTGAGAAGTGATTCTTCTACAGATTCTTTTTTTAAGCTTTGACCTTGAGAAACATTAATCAAGTAAATATGTTACCTGTACTATTTCTAATACATAAATATGCAATTCTAATTAAATATTGCTGAGTTTAATTTTTCACGAAATTTTTATTAAAGTCTTTTACGATAATTCATAAAAACAATATTTTTTTCCTCTATTTCCATTTTTAGATGGTGATCTTTAAAGGCGCAATGTTTTTACCTTAAAATTTGAAGGTAGCATATTTGAGTGAGGAGTTTACATCAATTTTTAAACATTTTAAACTAATTTTTATTTCAAAAACAAATTAAAAACCTTTTTATTTATGAATATTTTTATTTTAATGTAGTTAAGCCCATTTTCGTTACAATTTAAATTAAAAAATTATATCAAAAACCATCCATTCGAGAATACATATATATATATATATATATATATATATATACCTATAGCAAACAGTTTATGTATATTCCATTATTAAAATAACTATTTTTTGACATTAATATCATAGACTCCTTAAGAGCATATTTTAATTATACTTTGGCATAATTTATTCTTTGAATAGGGTAAAAGAGGGTAATTACGTCCAACATAAAGACATCATATACTCCACTTTGCATTTTATCAGTGGGTTTTGGTATATTTATCAAAGCACTTTTATCAATGTTTTTCTCCATTGCATTAAATGTCCATGAAAATATATCTACCGTTATTCTTTAAAATTGCTACTCTTATCAGAATGGCAGTAGATACTAATTAGTGCACTAGCGTTCAAAGTAGCTGGGTTTTGATATCCGATAATAACGTATAACTTATTTTTCTATTTTATTATAGAATAAATTCAGTAGATTTGATAGAACGCCTGGAATAGATAGTCCCTTACCCATTAGAATATTTTAACATTTTCTCTCATGTAAATGTAAATAACAGTGGAAATAGTTAACCGTAAAATACCCCGTGTTAGTTGCACATGTCATCATTATAAATAGATAAATACCTTAATACGGTTTAATGATCAATTTATGAAATAAAGAAAATGATATTCCCACATTAAAACAATACAAAAAAAAACCCTCAAAATTAACAACATTTTGTTTACATCTCAAACAGTTTTTCTGTAATATCTCTTTTCTTAATCAAAAATGAAACCTTCAATGAAATTATTATTATGAGACGTTACTTTACAATGGTATAAATGATATTATTAATGTAAGTTATTTAAAAAAAAACTGCAAAACAATTTTCAGCTGATATATTTACATTCCCAATTCTGGACTTCCAGTAGCATCAAACTTTCCTTTGTATTTTATGAATTATAGGCTTAGTAAAATAAAAAAATGGAGCATATAAACATTTTAAAATTAAATAACTGCAACTACATAAGCCGAAACATCGCCGTATACTTTATCAAGATAGCATCTAGAATTATATACAAGTATATCGAACCGAAATTATTTATTATGTATTTTACTGTACAAAATATATAAAGTAGTTTTCCTGGGACATATTTACTTTTTCAATTCAGGACGTGCGGTAGGATCAATTTTACTTGTATTGTATTATTTGTATTTTTATGAATTACACGCTCAGTTAAATACGAAATGAAACGTATAAACACTTTAAAATTAAATAACTAGATAAACCGAAACGTCACCTTTGTACTTTAGCAAGATATTATCTAGAACTGTATACAAGTATATAGAGCAGAACCTATTTATTATATCTTTTACTTTACAAAAGATACAAAATAGTTTTTCTTCGGACATATTTACTTTCCCAATTCCATTTTCGTAATCCTATCAAAAACTGCATTGGACACAGAGCCTAAGTTCTTATAGAGATACCACTCTTCTCCTACGTAAATCCTTTTTCCACTTCAGATAATCCAGTTTCTCCAATTCCTAAGCACGCCAAAGATAATAAAATCTCAGCGAATACTGAGAATCTTCTTCATTTTTTTCTTTCCATGCGGCAAACATACCGCCAACCACTGAATATTTTCTTCACACTTCACTTTGTAGAAGGAGATGGATTCACATTTTTTTTTTCTTCAAAAAGACGTGATTTCTAAACGCTGGGCTCGACAGTTTCATGCATAGCGGCACTTACAAATCACAAAATACTTTTCTTTTTTTTTTTTTTTCTTTGTATCATCTTTTTTCACAAACTTTTTATCTTTTTTTTTTGTAACCGAAAGTGGAAGTGGATATCTTTCACGTTTGCTTGGTTTTATTTTCAATGTTTGCATATATTTCTGAAATAGTTTAGTATTTTTTATCATATATTTTTTATTATTTTTTCACGCCAACAATGAATTTCTGTTTTTTTTTTCAGAATATTATGTGAATTCAATTTTCGTAGTTCTTGAAATAAACTTAATAAATTTGCTAAGTTCTTATGCATTTACCAACTAACAATTCTAACCTGTGAACTCAAGCTACAGATTCTGAATCTGTGAACAATAATTTATTACATATATATAGAAATGATTTTTTTGTATAGAATGAATTGTTAGTAAAAAGCAAAAAGACATTCAATATGGTATTTTGAAAGAAGAGAAAAAGAAAAAAATATATTATTCCAAACATCAATTATAATCTTGAAAATTCAAAGGTCATGATACAACAGAATATCAAAAAATGGATATAATATGTCATGTGTGCTTGGCTGGGATCACTGTAAAAATAGATGGTCAAATCCTTTTGTCAACATGCTTCATTTCCGTCAGTGTGGATGATTTCTGCTACCCAAATACACTCATGTCCATAAATTAAGGATAATTCAGAATCACACAGAAATTGAACTCTAAAACAAAAATTTCACTTGTAGAATTATCACACACATCTTGAAGAAGAATATGCAAATTACACAGCAAACCACCCAGATGGCGCGGATAGTACGTCAACAATGACGAGAGTGTAAGAGAGAAGTATATAAGGAATGGTGGCAAATAAGTAAAATGGTTCACAAGCGCTTTAAAAGCCTTTCAGTGCAATAACCGCATAGTTATGGCACAAAGGAAGCATTTGAGGATTTTTTACGCGGTAGAATTATCGGACGACTGGAATGTGGACGTACCCAGCTGGAAGTATCCGATGAACTTGAATCACCCAGAGTGTCATCTCCAGGCTTTGGCAACGATTCCAAGATGATGGTAATGTCAGTAGATGTTACAGCACAGGTCGCCCCGAGTTACAACGCGAATGAGGACCGGTATTTAGCAGTTACTGCCAAAAACAAACAGACGGAGCATAGCATCAGACCTGTCTCGTCAGCTCTTTTCTTCAGCTACCGGTACGACAGTTTCAAGGCAGACCGTGTACAGACGCTTAGTGCACATTGGTCTATATGCTCGTAGGCCTGTCAGATGTGTTCCAATTATTGTAACTCACAGTCGCCTGCGATTAACCTGGAGTAGAGAGCATGCATTGTGGACACCGCAACAGTGGTCTGGTGTGATGTTTTCCGACGAGTCCAGGTTTAGGTTGCAGTATGATCCTCGCCGGACTTTCATATGAAGAGCGCCTGGTACCCGTTACCACCAAGAGAACACCATTGAACGACACCATTACGGTGGTGCAGGATGGCTCGTTTGGGGAGGAATTATTCTTGGTTCCAGAACTGATCTTCATGTTCAGAGTGTAACGATGACAGGCCACATCTATCCGAATGTCATTCTGGAACAACATGTACGTTTGTTTCGGTGCGCCATGGGTGCTGAATTTCTGTTTATGGATGACAACGCCCGTCCTCACCGTGCAAACAATGTAGACGAATGCCTTCAATTGGAGGATATCACCCGTATGGATTGGCCAGCATACTCACCGGACTTGAATCCAGTAGATCATGTGTGGGATATGACGAACGACTTGGCCGACGAATTGCAGCCCGTCAACCCCTCCCACCTGTCAACCGGCCAATAGCTTGATGAGTGGTGTAATATTCCCCAAGATCAGATTGATAATTTGATACTCAACATACCTAGGCGTTGTAAGGCCTGTATTGCATCGTCCGGGAGACATACTCCATATTAACCATCCTACAACCTTGTTATACTAAATAAAAATAATAGGTTCTGTGTAAAGCAGGTTCTTTTGAAATTTGCTCCAGGGAGTAAAATCGCAATTTTTATTAATTATGTCAAACATATAGCATCTTTTTTTGCTCTTTACCTTTTTGTTTAATAAAAATACTTTCCTTACAAATAAGTCAAATTTGTTTTGCTTCTGTCTCTTTCTTTGCCTGAACTTCATTATCCTTAATTTATGGACATGAGTGTATATTCCGTTTAATTGTAGAAAGTTTATCCGATATAATATGTCAATATATTAAAGAATATATTATGTCAGCGGTTTGGCTGTTAAATATGTGGTTAAATCCTTTGTCAACATGCTTCCTTTTCGTCAGTGTGGAAGATATCTACCATATAACCCAATGTTAGCGGTTTAATTGTAGAAAGTTTCCGTGTACATTTCTCTTTCGTTGTCTTGTAGTGATATTTAATTTAGTGATAATTAATTAAAATGCTTAAACGGAAGTTCGACATCTCATCTGTAGACATTTGACTTTAACCTGTCTTTCGTTTTAATCTACAGTTTTTCTTAACTCATTTTCAGTATTGAAATGTTTACCTCTTCAAGACAGTTTATAGACGAAGAGGTATCTATTCTACACATATGCAATATGTATAAAACTTTTATTTTATATTTCATTTGTAAATAAATTTCTAGAGTGAATAATTGTGATAATTGTTAATAATGTGTGAGGATTTAAAGGTTTCATTACTCTTAAAGATTTACACGAATAAATGTTAATTGTTTGCCAAAAATTGATAGACGAACAAATATTAATTTGGTTTAAAATAATAAATGAAAAAGAACAAAAATGTTCACAAAAGTACTTTTTAATTAATTACGGAATACACCCTTTTTTGATAAAAGTAAACCATTTTCAAGACGAATATTAAGTAAAATTATTAAAGAAAAAAAAACGGAAACATGTTGCTATATCATGATATCAGAGTTTAATTAAGCAGTTGCAGGAACCAACTAAAAAATACGCTAACAGCTTCTATCTGAATCTAAGGAATGATAAGTATTTATTCTCTCTCTCTCTCTCTCTCTCTCTCTCTATATATATATATATATATATATATATATATATATCTGCACGCATGCATATGGACAAATCAAAATACATGTATACAAATAACGGATATATATATATATATATATATATATATATACATAATTTATTTATTTACTTACACAAAGCTTTCTAAATAGTTTTCGATGCGGAAATGTAGAGAAAGAGACCGCTAAATAAAAAGGTAACTTTAACAATACACTTTTTCGATTATTGCCGGCAATAGACTTTACCTAACAATCGTATGTAAAGCTTAGTGTAGGGCTCATTTATACCTTTTAAAGGAAAAAAACAAACAAAGTGTGTTTCCCAAATCTTTCGTTGGAGTGAAGTGTCGTGTTAATATGCTACTTATTAAACTTCCCCTAGGAGATTTCGTGCAAAAGGAGAAAGACCCTCGCGCAATCCCAACTGTCCAAGTTATTACAAATGATGCCGGTTTCTTGTTCGTTCTTTGGATGACGAAGAGTAATGTTATTTTAGCAGTCACTTCAAAGCTATTTGTTTTCTAGAGGACCCAAGATGGGACTTGCTGTTCTTTTATTAACGATCCTTAAAAGTAGAAAATATTTTTCGTATGAAACCACTCGATATAAATTTTCGGAAATAATCATTGCATTTTTTATTGTTCAAATTTATTTTGTAAACATATAAATTGTTATTTATTTTCAGTAATTAAGCATTTTTATAATATTTTTTTTAAATTTATTCTATAAAATGCTTTTTTATATTTTAGAGTACTAAATTATTATATTAAAAAGGCTTATTTTATACTAAATTAAATCTATATAACGAAAATACTATATAAGGTCCATTGGTATTCCACAAACGATAAAAAATTCTGCAACTAGTTTACAGTATAATAAATCTTTTATTCGTTATCTGATACGAGACTATATTTTCTGAAAAACTACAGATTTCGGAAAATACCATTATTAACTTTTTTATTTTCTATAAGCGTTTTACTTAAAAAAGACACTAATTAATTTAAAGCAATGCATTAAAAAATGAGCATCTTGTATTACAAGTATTTTTAAATAAATTTCTAATTATTTTTATTTATTATTAAAAAAAATTAACTAAAACATAAAGAAAAGTAGTTATGTATGCCACATTTAAAACAAAATACAAAAAGCTTAATTTTACATTTAATCAAAAAGTTATTTTATGCGTAAAAATTTACTTGAAAAATATTTTTCGTTTAAATATTTACAAATACGAAACAAAGAAATTAACAAAATAAATTAAAACAATGATAATCTTCTGGTGTTTGGTTGTATTTTCAAGAAATTTTATAAAAGTTTTACTGCGCTTTCAGAAAACTCTGTTCGGTTTATCTTTAAGTACAGAAAATTAATTAATAACTGTTTTTCTCTGCATTGTGAATTTTTTTTTTTCCAATGAATGTATTCTACATATTAAATTAAGTAAATGGAGTATAAATTAGATAAAGAAATAAAAGTAAAAATTAAAAATATATAGTATGAATGCTTTACATTTCTCCCAAAAGAAAAATTATGTTGTTTAATTTTCTTGGAAATTTAACGAAGGAAATTATTAAAAAAGATTCCGAAAAAGAGAAAAACTGTTTGCTGATTATCTGATTTCTTTTACTTTAATGAAAATATTTTTTTCCTTTTTTAAGAATATGTAAGTCATTTATGGAATAAATATATATTAAACCCTTTAAAAATGCGCATGAAATATTCAAGATTGTATTTCGAAACGTACGACAATTTAATCAGCAATTTGAAAATTTATGTAATTAAATTACAAAGCAATGTTAATGATTTAATATAATGATAAATTACAAAATTTAAAAGGCTTACTTTTTCAAAACATAATCTATTTTTTAAATAAACTTAATTAATATAATATATGAATATACTTATTCAATTTTATAACATATTTATTTAATTTTTTATTCAATTAATAGAATATTTGAATATATATTTAATTAATAGAATATAATATAAATATGTAGTCAATAACTCCCGAACTAAACATATATTATATCTTTTAAAAGGCGCATGAACTATTCAAGATTGTATACTTGAAGCATATAACAATATAATCAGCAATATGAAAATTTATATAATTAAACTACAAAGCATTGTTACTGATATCTGAATGATTTAATATTATGTTAAATTATAGAATTTAAAATGCTTACTTTTTAACAAAACATAATTCAAGGTTTTGAGAATAAACTTAATTAATAGAATATATGAATATATATTAAATTGAGAATATATGAATATATATTAAATTAAGAGAATATATGAATATATATTAAATTAAGAAGAGAATATATGACTATATATTAAATTAAGAGAATATATGAATATATATTAAATTAAGAGAATATATGAATATATATTAAATTAAGAGAATATATGAATATATATTAAATTAAGAGAATATATGAATATATATTAAATTAAGAGAATATATGAATATATATTAAATTAAGAGAATATATGAATATATATTAAATTAAGAGAATATACGAATATATATTAAATTAAGAGAATATATGACTATATATTAAATTAAGAGAATATATGAATATGTAGCCAATAACTTATGGACTCAACCTACATTGCATCTTTAAAATTATACATGAAATATTCTAAATTGTACCTTGAAACGTATAACAATTTTATCAAAGAGATGAATATTTAAATAATTAAATTCCAATAGCTATATTACAGATAAGTGAATGAATAAATATTAATAAGTTATAAAACTTAAATTGCTAACTTTTATATTAAACATAATTTTTTTTTCAGTATAAATTTAATTAATTTTAATTACTATGTATATTTATTTTTAAAAATTATTTATGTATTATCAAGGTCGCCTAAAATTCATTCATTTACAAATGTATCATTTTAGACACAGTATTGCTATTAATATTTTTTTTATTCATTTTAATTTTTTTTTTAAAGCATGCATATTAATAAATATTCTCGATTTCATATTCAATTATTTCTGAATAATATAATCTTTGAAGATTTTTTTTTTTGCGTTTTACTTTCGTGAAAAATATTTTATTAATGTCAAAGTTTATTTAATCCTTTATTTTTCTGGACAAATAATTCAATAAAATATTATGCCGAGTCTTTTGATGTTCAGAAAATTTTAGTAGCCAAATGGTTTTCATTTGTAGCTAATAATTAACATCTTGTGCACCAATTATCACTTGAATAGAAAAAAAATTTATTTTCGTTTATTAAATGTCATGAATATTCTTCGACTTTGATTCAAAATAATATTTAAATATTTTTTTCTTGACCTTTACATTTTTAATCCAATGAAAAAGATCTTCTTTTCAAAAATCTTCATTGACCTATTGGCATGAATCCTATTAATGGTTTTTGAACAAATATAACATCAAAGCAGATTTGATACGATTAATTTAAATCTTACTGTTACGATTAGTTATAGCAGCATTTTAAAAGTATATTGATTAAAAATATAAATGTCTCAAAAATATAAATATAACTCACCCTCTTTGTCTAGAACTGACTTTACCATATTCATTGCAATGCTAACTGTATGGGCTGAATAGTGAATTGCTGGTTGATAAATTCTTCTCTAAATTTCATATTGTTTGTTGGTTTTTTCTTCTGCGTAATAATATTTAACGATATTAATGTACTACGCAGCGTAATACGAAATTTTGAAATAATATTCGACATTTAAAATTTTTTCTAAAACCAAACCCCCGTGGCGGAAAAATGAAAAAGCACAATTTTAAATGAATGCTATGGGTCAGTCATGTGGATCTATTTTGGACGATGCTGTCATTCATTTAGTTAATTCATGGATAAACGGAATGAACTTTTGAACAATGCTTTGAGTATAGGAATTTAATTATTAATGAAAATTGTTAAAGACTAAATATAAAATTTCCTCCACATATCCCTTTTTATGCCCGGAACGTAAGATCGTGTAGGTGAGGCATTTTTGAAATTTTGTCATTGAAAAGCCTCATCCGCACGATCGTACCGATACCCGTCATGCCTCGGGAGGAATAGATTATTTTTAATTATTTTTGTAGTATTAGAGTATTGGAGTGAATGTCTACCAAAAATTATTTTAAAAAAGTAAAATGTAAATGTAAAAAAATTTCAGGTCATAAAGGATATCATACTAACATTATTTTTAGAAGCTTCTGTAGGATGATCATCTAATTCACCAATCTAACAGCTTTAAGATCGTTGAATAAGTAACCTTGTGAATGCTTTAGCTTTCAATAATGACATTTGTATATTCTGACCGAACAAAAAAAAAAAAAATTTCCTTAGTAATTCAACATATTTTACAATTATAACAACAATTAATTATTATTACTAAAATTAACAATTATTTAAATATCGAGTGATAATTTCAAAACAAAAATTAATTCTAAATACCGTTAACATTAAAAAGAAGAGAATATGTAAAAGCAGTAATTCAAAAACCATTTGAAGCCATTGAAATATTTCTTCTTTATTAAAATATTCGTCATAAATTTTAAAGAAACTTATTTTAATGAGCTGCACTCTCTCTTTCTGTCGCCCTAATGCAGCAACCCTCCCGAGCCAATTACTTATCTCTAAAGAGTTTTCATTTCTGCCTCGAAAACCTCTCTTTCGTTTTAACACGTTGTTATTATTTTCTGCCTCGATTACGCTCTGGGCTCACGGATGACTTTTCAAATGGAAACTCTTTACAATAGCCTTGCTGAGAGCGCTGGTAAAAGGGAGTTAATAAGAAAACTTGATGAGAATTTTCTGTGAGTTCGCCGAGTTTCAGTTTTCAGTCCTTCCTTTAAAGGATGCCATCTGCGAAGGAAGTGCGATTGTTAAGAATATGTGTAAAAATGGAAATCCATCCATTTCCTATCGATTCCAAAAGCAAGCAAGAGATTATTTCAATATCCACTTTCATAATCTCAAATTCATGGATTTGTGATATTCAGGAAAACTCGACGTTGCTTTCTAAATACATGAATATTCTGTAAATGCTTAAAATGTTATTTGATGTTTTATAAAATGTTTTCTATAAATGTTTCTAGCTTTAATAAACTGTTTCTTACAGCAATATCTGCCGTATATTTCATACTTAATTGAATACTAAAATAATAATCTACACAATATATTTTATGGTATTTACGAAAACAGTTATGTTTTTCATAATCATGAAACAATATTTAAAATTGAATATATGCTATTCAATGCTCTAACTAAATATTGTAGTTTGTAAAATATTGACTTCAATTCCTGCAAGAATTACAATCTCTGTTTCGAAATCTAAGTAGATTTGGAGAAATTTTTGCAATATACTTTTATTTTATTTATTAATTTATCATTAAATTATTATTATTATTAATTATTTATTAATTTATCATTAAAGTATTATTATTAATAATTATTTATTAATTTAATATTAAATTATATTATTAATTATTTATTAATTTATTATTATTTTATTATTAATTTGTATTTTATTCTATTAATTTATTTTTACTGCACAATACATTTTATGGTATTTAAGAAAAAAATCATATTTTCATAAGCATCACCAATAATAATAAATAAATAAATATAAATAAGTAATAAAAATTTAATAATTGTTTTTAATTTTATCCATTTAGAAATATCAATTATAAAAAAGAATTGTACAGTTGTAAATAATTTTGCTTTAAAATTCTATTTAATGATAAATACAAACATCACAAAAAAAATTCACTAATTAGAAATGAATCCTTTTAGATTTAATGCAATTGGACTTTTAGAATTCTACATTTCTCTAATTACATTAGATAAAAAAACTAACCTTGTAACCTGACAATTTAATAAATAACTTGCTATTAACTAATTCTTTAATTTAACTTCCAAATCTTTGCATTAACGTAACCGATAATGTAAAACAGAGTATTTAGAGAAGTTAAAAAAGAACATTTATTTTATGAAATTACCTTTAAATTAACTTACATTACTTACCTAATTACCTTTGGATTTAATTAAAGAACTTAAATATATAAAATTGATTCTTTTGACTAAAAGAAATTATTCTAAATATTTAATTACGTTTCTTTTCCTATAATTGAATTAATTTAAACCAAAACAGGATTGTTTTTTTAGCTTCTTTTCAATGTGAAACAAATAAAAGAATGATTTCTCTCTAATATTAAACTATACAATTTTTTTTGTTTAATTATCATTAATAATGGAATCAAAATATTTTTGTCTTTATTAGTTATTTCATGATTTTAATTTTATTAAAACATTCATTAGAATAATTATAAAATTATGTTTTCAAATTCTAACCCTATTGATCTGAGATCATTCTCCACGGAAAAAAATTATTCATTTTATAATTATTCCTAAAAAAGATTATATATATATATATATATATATATATATATATATTGTAGCATTTTCTGGTCTAATTTAAAACATATTCTTTGAATATTATGAATTTATGAAAAAGAAGGTACTTAATAAGAAGAAGGTAAGAAGGTAAATATTTTAATAAGGCATAATTTTTAAGCAGATATGCAATATTATTACAGTGTACCACGAATACGTCTTCTACACTACATCCCCAATTTCAGAAAATCATCCCTAGGACTGAAGCAACAATTTAGAAAAACATCCCTAGGACTGATGCCACAATTTAGGGAAACATCCCTAGGACTGATGCCACAATTTAGGGAAAACATCCCTAGGACTGATGCCACAATTTAGGAAAAACATCCCTAGGACTGATGCCACAATTTAGGAAAAACATCCCTAGGACTGATGCCACAATTTAGAAAAACATCCCTAGGACTGATGCCACAATTTAGGGAAAACATGCCTAGGACTGATGCCACAATTTAGGAAAAACATCCCTAGGACTGAGGCCACAATTTAGGAAAACATCCTTAAGACTGAGAACTATGATTTCGTATGGTAAAGGGAAAGGGTTTCCGAGTCTACGAATTTATCATTACTACTTTTGGCATGAGCGAAAGTTTCCTTGTTGAATTTAAAAACTGGAATTTCTGAATTCTGAAAAACAGAAGCACTTCCACAAATACACACAAGCACTAGATTTATTGGTCAAGGCTAAATTTTACTCGTAAAAATATTGTTAAAAAAACTGTAACGCCCATAACATTAAGTTTCGTTTTATCTTATGCATTATATTAGAATAACATTGATTAAAATATTAAAATGATGCTAAAGAATTTTTAATATATTGGAAGAGTAGTGAATATAACAAATGTATTAAAGTTTACTATATAATTAAATAGTTATTTATTATGACAAAGAAATTGGCATCAACATATATTTAATTATGTAATATATTTATAAATAAATTTTGTTGAGCAAACTTACAATGACTTAATATATCAATTGCTAATTTAGGTTGCAGGAGATGAACTTTTACCTATCCAACGAAAGGACATAGCGACTTACAATTTTAACAAGCCTAACCTGGCGTAAACGCATATACTGAAGTTCTTTTCGCTTGTTAAACTTCAAAATATTTTTCTCAACCAAAAGCCTCTGGCAGAAGTGTCTTGATGCATTGCGCGTTAGATTTCCGTAGCAAGGATGCTTGATTTGAAAATTGATAATCGATGAGAAACCGAAAAATTCTGTCTGTGCTCAGGATGGCACTATAAATCTATAGTCCAGTATGTCCTACTATTGAATGTAAGAAGAAGCACAGGAAGGAACGATGTGCCAAATACCTTATATGGAGCTGAATGCATAATTCATACAAATGTCTGTAACAAAGTTTAAAAGACATTTCAATACTTGCCCTGATGTGATACGATGTAGTATTATTAGATCAAAAGCCCATTTTTCGCTAACTACTAGATTGCTACCTTTCTTTACTGATTCAATATAAAAATAAACAGCAGAGTTTCCGTGCTTTTTCAATTTTCCTAATTCATTCAAAGAATATAATTTCAAGACATTAAAACATTGAAATCTTGAAGCCAGAAATCAGTTGTGACACATCAATATATTTCCTCTCTCTCTCTCTCTTAGAGAAAAAATCTAAGAATGTAATTCACAAATAATGGCATGTAAACTCACAGAAAGAAACTGTTATCGCCTGTAATTAAATAATCATTAAGAGTTTACCTTTGCTGATTTGGAAGTGCATCAATTAAGTTCTTGAATCATTCTTAGCAGCTTTCTCAAAAGAAAGCAATCAAAGGCTGGTATAGTCTGCAATCCCATTAACTGAGGAAATGAATGCTGTTTCTTATAGCAATATTTCATTCCCTGTTACAGGAATCGAGTCATATTTTTGTCGTTATTCTTCTATCACATTTCCTTATTTATTATGACACTTTCTCGGAATATATTCGTTTCATCAAATGGCAAAAAAAAGAAAAACAAAATTGCTCTGAAAATAGATGGAAGTTTCGATTTTCTGCTTTTAATGATGATGCTTCGATTCTATAATGAAGAGAACTGCTGCACTATTTTTACGAATGAAATTAAGTCTATTAAAATTAAAAGTTTTATATTTTTATATCATTATTATTATTGTATTTTATATTATCATTTATTTTATGTGTTTCACAAAAAAAAAAAGTAGGAAATATGATAAAGACAAAGTAGTTTCCATAAACATGAAAATCAAGTATTTTTAAATTATTTTGAATTAAGTTTTTTAAAGTAAAAGAAATAAGTTGATTACCATCATAGTAAAAATGAACTGCCCGGAAAGTTCTATATAGAATTCAAAAAGCAAGTATTTCACAAAAAAAATGTGTTATAGATGTTAAGTTTTTAACAAATAGAAACAATTTTCTTTCTATACAATCTGTAGTCTTTTGTGAAATTGTGTTTCATGACATACGTGCATGTCTTTTTTTCTTGCATGACTGCAAGCAGATGTCTTTGTGCTTCATGGTATTCCTATTGACGTCGTATATGCACTGTCGTATTCGAAGCTGTCGCTGTCTGCACATATTAACTCTCTGTATTGAGTTTTATGATGAAATGAACTAATTTAATATTTTCAAGTATAGTACTTTTGATTCATTAATAAAATTCAATTTTTCAATACCAATTTAAATTTTCAAACTCAAATTAATTACACATTTTTTTGGTAAAAGAAATGAGGACAAGAACATGACAATGAAATATAAATATGTACATGACAATAACACACTCTTCACATTAAATATATAATCACATCTCAGCCTCTTCCTTCAAATGTTCTCACAAAACATTAAGTTAAAAAAGTATTTTCATATTTTCTACAAGAACATAAAACTATTTTTAAAGTTTTATTAGAAAATCAAAACGAGTATCAATACACTCTTTCAAATACTTCTGTTGAGAAAAGTCACATTAATCCTTTAATAAGAGTGAAAAATTCCCATAGTTGCCCCTATATTTAGCAAATCTGTGATATTATCTCAATATTATTTTCATTTCATATTTTTATTACCTACAACTCTGAAGTTTCGGTTCAGAAGAGGAAGCTTATCGACACTTGGATGTTCCATTCCATCTAGATTTAAGATACATTCTCCTGTATGCAGATTTCGGCAAAAATTTTGAATTTTTTGAAGAAATTAAATTATTTCTACAAACATCATTATTAATTCTGAATCAAGAAGCTTGTAAAATTGATCCCAGTAGTTTTTTATTATGTGAACATTTCTAGGCCTACATATAATAATGAAGGAATTAAAAAAAAAAAAAATTAAAGCTGTACCTTTTGATAAGAATTCAAGATATCTCAGGTGATTTTTAATGGCTTTCTCCATCCTGTATAAATCTTGGATTATTAAATACCATAATTAATATTTTTTACCATTAAAGGCAAACAGCTTAATCTCAAAGGTGGAAGGTTAAAAGCACCTAAAAATCTATATATTCCAAAGTAATTTTAATAGGAATTTAAGTATTAGTCAAGTAATTCGAGAAAATATGTCTGGATTTTTTAATATTAATAATTGGCATTTATATTTATGTTCACAGAAAAAGCACTAATTAAAGCTTGAATTTTGCTTGGGGGATATAATGAAATAATATATTTTTCTGAAATGGGAAAGTTTAGTTTAAAACTTAACAAGCGAAACCTTTTTGTTTATTCTGGTGATTCGAAGTTCATGTTAATCCAGTATATCCAATCCAACTGAGTTAATCTACTAACTCGGTTGGGTCATCATAAGGGGGAAAATTCTTTCTGTTGGGCCTGAGTAAGTAGCATTGAAGTTCATACCTCAAGTGCCTCTTGAGATGTCTGTTGCAAACTGCATTAATGTAAGTTCCTACCATGGTGTACCCGGATAAGCTGAGTACTACATTTCTATCATTCCAGTAGTGAATGACTTTAGGTGGGTAGGATAATTGAAGATGGTTTGCTGAACCAAGTATGGCTGGTTTGAAATATGGCTCGTGATACTAAATCGAAATCTTCTGTGCCTAGGCAAGAGATAGGTAAATCAGTAGATCGAAATTCCTTCTGCTTGGGTGAAAGGACAAAAATGCAAACTGCAGGCTCAGAGAATGTCAGTTCAAGCTCGTTGCTGCAAAAATTAGGGTGCAATTAATAAATTCCTGGCACTAGATTAAATTAACAAATTCCACTGCTTCCCGTGCTACATATCTGCCGTTCCTGTAGCGAATGGTTAAAGTGACTATTATTTGAAATCTATCTCCAAAAGATTTATCAAAAATTATTTAACCTCTTTTCGAATTGAGTTTTACATAATTTTTGATAAAGTATTTAAGAATAGCTTTTGATGAATATAGGTAATATACGATATCTCAAGTACAATAGAGAACTTAATAAAATATTCTCTTTCCGTAAACAGCACAGTGGAAATAAAATTTGGGTAAAGTCCATCTATGGGGTTTCCAAAAAGGATTGAAAGAGGGAAAGTGCAGCAAGTTGAGTATTCGGTAAACACCTAGTTCAAAGCGCCTGTCAACCGTCAGACGACTACAAAGCAAATATCGTAGAGGAAGGGTGACCAACTTTCTTTATATGACGGCTGCTTTCTAAGAAAAAAATGCTTTGTATCTCCTTATAATTACATTTTCTATATTGCACGCATTTTAAATAGAAATAATTGAGGACATAAAAAGAGAAATATTACTTAATTATATTAACTTAATAAACATTCTTTTTTGGAATAAAAATAGACAGATTGATATAAAATTCACAAGCTATTTCTAAAAATAAGAAATTGTTTATGAATTGAATTTACGTTTTCATGTATGTTATGAAATATTCATATTACGGGGGTTCTAATATCACGAATAGTTTTGATATATAAAAACTGAGTAAGATATGTCTCCTTCACATGTTAAATGTCCTTCATATATGTCTTCACATGTTTCCTTAAATGTTAAACAATCATGTATTCAGTTTGTCATGAAAATTAACCTCAAACTAAGCAATTTTTTACGAAAAAATACTCAATTAAAATGAGTGAAAGAATTATGCATTCAGTTCAAACAATGTAAAAATTAGTAACAACTGTCTGACTTAAATTGAAGAAGAAAATTTTACAAAAAAAAAGATTTTAAGAATTTTATTTGGGAATATTATTTTTATGCATCATTTGTGTACACTTAGATATTGATGATTTTAAATCAATTTCAAAACTTATTTACTTTATCTTCATTTTAGAAGAAAATTACTCTACCCTATTGGAAACGTATTTCTTCTTAAAGATATAGTAAAATTTTGTATTATTTTATAGTAAATAAATATGTTGTTAATAACGTCACCTTGAAGATTCAAATTATAAAGTTATTTATTGATGTCACCTTCAATCAAATTTATATTATACACATAAATTTAAAGTATAATATGAAAATAAAAAAAAAATTTGGTATAATACTGAAATCCTGACGAAGAGGTGTGCTTCTGTCAGAGTATTAATCCTCAGTTTTATTTTGGTAAACAGGTAACTAAATTGCCATAATTCACTATTTGCAATACAGTTTTTTTTCTTATTAATCTGTGAGCACAGGGATTAAGACCCATTCAACTAAATAAGAAGAAAGAAACACAGTTAAAAGCATTTTTATTACTAACGAAAATCCAGCCTTAATTGATAATATCTGCTTTGCAACAGAATTGTAAATAGGCATCATTGAATCTCTGACGAATAATGTTTCTAAATTTTCTTATCTTATCTTCTTTCTTTTTTGCCATCACTGCTTTCTTTATTTATTGCCCCATTCCTCAGCTCAAATGTCCCTGAAGCTAATATCCTTCTTTTTCACTGTCCCTTAGAGGGCGATGTTGACCCCTTGAGAACCAATGCCTTAACTAATCAGAAGTTAAACAAATTAAATATTTAATTACTGAATATTTTTAATACTTTTAATACTTCCCTGGACAGTACTGTACTTCACACACATTTCTTCTAAGAGACATCCTCCAGGAGACTAAAAAGTTGAGAAATTAAACATTTTACTTAAGTTAAAGTAGCCATATCTCATATCTCATCAAGTCATATCTAATTCCTTTATCATAGGATATCCTCCATCCTATGATAAGAAAGGAAATAATATCATAACACGATAAATAAATCATTATAACATAATAAAATGAAAACTTAAATATATGAAATTAAAAAGATAATGCGTAAAATGAAATATTTTAACAAAAGATTCAAATTTGTTTCCCAAATGTTTTCAGAACACTTAAATTAATTTTTTTCCATTTTGAATATTTGACTGTAACTTTTTTAATAAACCCTATCAAAATTTAAATATAATTCTTTCACTTCATAAGTCTGATGAGCTCATGACTGGTAAGCATATGTAGAATCCATATTAAATAAAACATATGAAAAAGATACTAGCGTATAATTACATCTAAATAAATAATGAAAATTAATTTCAAATTGCTTTGTATAGTAAAAATAAATCTAGAAATAATATTATTGAATTTAATTAATATGTATAAATATTTACTTTTTTACATGACAAATATGGTTTAGATATCTAACAAGTCAATTGAAAATGAAAAATAAATCTCACTAATTCGTTGAAAAAAGTTATCGATAAGCATCAATGAAATTAAATGTTATTTTTTAACTGCCATCTTATGTTTACAATATAAGTCTATGTTTACACATTTTTAGATACCGAAAGTCATTTGTAGTGTGAGTGGTAAAATAACTGAAAATATTGGCAAAAACAAGATATCCTGAAGTCGCTTTCTCATAATTTGATATATTTGTTTGTTCAACATTTTGTGAACATGAGTGAAAACTCATGTTGCTATTATCTCCAAACTGGTTTGAATTAATTCTAAACACTTATTTTTAGTTTTTTATTAGTCATTTTCTTTATATTTTTAAATACGAAATATATAAATATTCAGTGTTAAATTAAACTTTTGCGATTATTTTAACGTTAAAAATCCAGTCTGAAATAAATTACTATTTAAAATAAATACATTCTACATTAAATAATCCCAAATTTAGCAATTCTAGAGAAAAGCATTCTTAAACAGTATGTTCCACTCGTAGGCCATTAGAGGCTCAGCTACACAGCTGGTGTGTATGGGGCTAGGTTTGATTCCTCTTATGACATACTATCCTTTAATGTGTTTCAGAAATGAGCAGACACCGTAATGTTTGTACCAGTTAGCGTCTTGCATGGACATTCAGGTTACGAATTGGGAATCTTCAGAAAGACACGAAAATATGGCGAAGATAACCTTTTAAAATTGTCTGAAAATATTCATTTCTCGGTTTGTTGACTTTCGTTGTATACTAAAGAGAAACTCGAAATCCACGAAAAATAAAATAATAGCATAAATAATATAAATAAAAATAAAATAATATAAATAAATAATATTAAATATAAAATAAAAATAATATAAATAAATAATATTAAATATAAAATTAAATAATATAAATAAATAATATTAAATATAAAATAAAAAATATAAATAAATAATATCAATATAAAATAAAAATAATATAAATAATAATATTAAAATAAAATAAATTAAATAATAAATTTGGTAAGTAATTTCAATTTTATCTTCATATCAAACATTGATGTCATAAACTATTAAAAGATTATTATATGCATATAGGCATATATATTGTATCATCTTTGTTACAAAACATAACATTAATTCAAAAATAATAATTTTTATTATTAACAAATTTTTTTATTAATAAAATTAATTACAAATATTATTTATTATTATTAAAAATTAATTAAAAAATAATATTTATAATTATTAAAAATTATTATTAATTCAAAAATAATATTAAAAAAAAATATTTATAATGGATTAATAATAAAAACAGAATGAATTATCAGAAGAAAAAAAACCGCGGCATTTCATTTTGTATAAATAATTTCTCTATTCCGTCAATAACTTTAAATTATAAAGTAGGCAAAATATTTAATCCTTGCATTCAGTCATTCAACTCTATTAATTAGCGATAGAAAATTAATAGTATGAAACTTATAACTAATACGAAAAGTTATAAACTTTTAACTGTAATTAAATACTTTATTCATTGTAGTATCTATTGTTTTGTATAAATAATGATCCTTTTCCGCCAGAAGTTAACTTTGAACGAGATAATCACTTAATTAATTGTTATTTACAGAGGAAATACTGTCTGTTATCTCTTTCCAAAATAACCCAACTAATTCCCTCCAAAGCCTTCTGAACCTGGAATTTAATGCAATTTTCATATTTTACGAATTCATTGCTTTTCTGAATGAAATTCCATTAAAAATTCACTTAATATATTCCAGAATAAGGACATAGAATTATTAATCTATGCAATATTAATGGATTTGTGACGAAAAGTTAACAAACACTATAACGACATTTTATTTGAAATTGAATAATTGA
The DNA here is from genome assembly GCA_021605095.1 of Caerostris extrusa. Classification (NCBI taxonomy): domain Eukaryota; kingdom Metazoa; phylum Arthropoda; class Arachnida; order Araneae; family Araneidae; genus Caerostris; species Caerostris extrusa. The sequence goes on from BPLR01010749.1 coordinate 23,292, forward strand.
ACTGTCACTGTGGTGGTAGAATTTATGAGAAATTATATCTTCCAATGAGTATATTGCACAATAATGACTTTAAAGTACAAACACCTATATGTTATTTTTTTCCTCTCTTTTGCATACATAGGTGGGATTCAGTGTACCACGAACAGCTCACTGACATTGCCTTCTCCGAGAATTTCTAGAGGTAATTATTCCGCAATTGCGTATGATAAGAGAGAATTACCTACAGCCACACAAGGCAACCTAAATATCAAAGCTGGTATCTTATATAAATTATTTAAATAGTTATCGAGTCTCCTCGTTTCTGAAAGCTCTAATTGCTACTTATGCCAAAAGCGGATTCAAGACTGAGCTTTTCAGCTAGTTAGCTGAAGGCAGTTTTACGGGCCTATATGTTAGTGGAAAAAAATGTATTTTAATGTATCTTGAATTGCTGCATGGATCTTGATTTATCATCCTTTCTGTGTCTGTTGAATTTGTAACAATACAATTACACTAAAACTAGGCGGATTGTCTACTTGAATTTTATGTCATTTTTCTACATTCAAAACTAGTTACGATCTCGTAAATAAAAAATTCTGAAAAAGAACTATCAGATTTGAATTTTTAGAACCTTTTACTAATTTAAAACAGAAAAGTGTATGTGAAAAGGACATTATAGTATTTACGCCCCTTTCTTAACCAGGCATTATTAACAGACAGTAAGATATGAGTTCGATTCTGTTGCCGAATAAGTTAGAATCGCTATGTTGACGAATATGCTAGAATTTTAAAAAAAGGAATAAACCCGTAGAGATTGTAAACTCCATCAACTCACATTAATAAGACCATCTCTTATTATCCAGAATCGCCAACATGAGTAACTCAGACAGAGATTTGATAGGCTGAGAGGGATTCAATAAAGTTTCAGAAAGAATTCACAGAAATAATGAGTCACGTTGACGGCAATTCAATTCACAGCTGTTAGAGCGGGCAAGGTAAAAAAAGTATGAAGTGAATAATCCAATCAATATGATTTCTCAGCTCGTTGTTGGTGTTTACGTCGCTTATCGACAAGGTTTAATCCAGGAAAATTTAAGCACCTTTGAATTACAGTAAATTCTTCCTCCAGCTCTTCTAGTTACTCACGCATATTCCAACTGTATGAGGCATCACATTGCCATGATGTAAGACTTTTATGTTTCACAGGAAAAACAGTCTGCATAAAGTTTAAAAATAAAACAATTTAATATCGATTCTAAGAGAGACTCAATGAAATTTACATGGTCAACAAGGATGGGTAAATACTTAAAAGTCATCCCTATTTCCATCTACAATGATGGGAAATTAATACCCCTTACCATTCTTCAGACCATAACCACCACCATCATCTACAAATGATTAAGGGCTATTTGCTTTATTATATTTTTTTTTTTTTACCCAAGTGTAACAACATCCAACAATTATACAGATTCATTTGAGAAGCAACATATATCAGTCAGTAATGGTCATGTCGATACAGAGGAAATTTCCTCCTTTCCTGCTGATGCACTATCGTCAACATATGAGCATATAAGAGTTGCTACCATCCATTACTACCGCAGCGCAATAACCGCATTGTTAAATATACTGCAGTTTTGGGCACACTTGTAACCCCTAGTTCATCTGGGCAATAAGTTGTTCTACTGTAGCGCTTTTGATTAATTAGCGAGCACCTAATTTAGCCACTGTTTCGCTTTTTTTCCTCTATAATTAGTAGAGCACCACAATTCCCTCTTCGTTTATTTCTATAACATATGAAAACACATTCCTCACAACAACGCATAAACAATCAACGAACTACACAGTTTCTGAAATGCAGCTACGCTTTGCTCGAAAGCCTATAATTATTTATATTTGGACACTTATTAAATCCCTTCATTTCCGTATAACAACAATAGTTGAAATAATTTTCGAATTCCTATAACATACTTTACATACCCACCGAATTTCTGAGGATGCTTAATTTTTGCGCTAACATTAAAAGTAGAAAAATGAATTAGACATAAGTAACATAACATACAAGTACATACATACTGTAAGTTCTTATTATATTTTTATATATTTTATAACAATATCTATAATTTAATGAAAAGTAATAATTTTTGATATATTTCATTTAATAATAAATTAACAATTTCATTTATAATAAATTTTATATAGTTCATTGATTACAAAAATTTTTTTTAGAATTTTAATCGAATTTTATACATATATATATATATAGTTATATTTATATATATATACACACATATATATATAGTTGAATATATATATATATATATTGAATATATATATAGGTTAGATAAAACAAATAAAGTTTATTCACCAGTTCTACTGTACCAATTCAATCCCATCTACAATTACACTTCATTAATAAAGGCTATTAAAATAAGTAGAATTTATATAATAATTATAGTTTCATCTACGAGTAAGACTACCTCAATTTGATAGATAAAGAACTCAATAATACTTCTACATACAAATCTATAAAAACAATTTTAATGTGGTCAGCAAAAACAATCATTGCTTTTAACACATTTTTTAAAATCAGTAAGCACTTCTTCAAACTTCCTTACGTTATTATCCATCAAATATTTCACAAAACTGCAACATCTCATCGCTTTATCAGCAGTGATATATATGGATTCAACAGGCAAAATATATTTCATTCTTCTTAAAATCATTTTAAATATCATCATGACAGATCCATACACATGGATTATTCATAACAATAAATATGTTTTAAAAATTTATAATTACTCTACAAAACATTTTTTTTATTGAAAATTATGGTTTTAAGGATCTTTTAAAGGCTTTCCTATTAAAAGCCTTATAAATACCTTAACTGAATTTGCCGCGGCTGTCAAATTATTCTAAAAGTAATCTTTAACTAGATAAAGCTCTGTAATCTTTGCGTTTTCAATATTTGTATCTACATCAATGAGTCATCCAATGATATATGTTGCTTCTCAAATGAATCATATTTTTCTCTGTATAATTGTTGGATGTTATTACACTTGGGTAAAAAAAATATAATAAAGCAAATAGCCCTAAACCATTGATTGTATCCAATTGGCCACCAGGCCGCTTTAAATCAGTTCTGGCAATTTTTTTCAAGATGTACTGATTTTAATTTCAATGATTGTATTTATCAAATTTTGATAGAGCAATATATATTTTCTATCAAGAATAAATTTTAAAAATTAAACAGAGATTTTTTTGGCATCGTCATTTGTTAGTTAATTTTTCTTTATCTGTATTGTTCAAATATAGTTTTAATTTAAGTTAACTTTCGACATTACATGTGTAAATCAATAAATAACACGAATGCTCGAATATCTTTAAAAAAAAAAACTTTTGCTTCAGCCCGGGTTTTTAATTCACAAAATTTTTCCGCTCTTTAAATTTCGTGAGGAGGTTATGTCAAAAAAAAAAAAATTTGGGGGCTTTTTTTCATTGAAACAAAAGAAATTAAAAAGAAAAGCAATTTTTTGTTTGATTGAATTTTATACCGCAAAAATTAGATTATTTCAAAGAAAATTATAGGAAGAAATTTCTTTTAAACATAGATACTCTGATTTAATTTTTTTTTTTTTCCTGAAAAAATTTAGAAACGAAGACTATACAAATATACTGAATAAAATTGGAAATGTAGAAAGTTAATTAAAATAAATTTCTCTTAAAAAAAATCATCGAATAATTATTTGCAGTATCTTTGATTCCCATGATTTTTGTGCGCCTTAAAAAATAAAAATATTAATAATGAATAAAAATTATTTTTATTTTCGTTTCTTTTGATTATCTACCTGATTAAACTTCTTTGAAGATCAAACAGGACGAATGTACCAATTCTTAAAGTTAAAACTTCTTCAATGAATGACATTTCTTTTCATATTGAAAAAAAATCAATCCTTTTCATTTTTATGAATCAAAAAGTAAAATTTTCAAATATTTTGCATAATATTTTTTAATGATTTCACAAATACTACTTAGTTACGTTTTTACGCAGAAATGGATAAGTTTTACAATTTTTTTTTTTTAATTCTTAATATTTTGTTATTTTAAAAATATAGTTTTTTGTCAAATTTTGATTTAAAAAATACTTCTCTCTTATCTATGATAACAATGCAAGAAATGTATGTTCATGAAATAAAAAAATAATCAAAAAAAGATGTCTATATTTTTTTTATTTCTATAATTTATTTATTTCTGTAATATCCAGAGACAAATAAATTTTAGAATCTACTAAATTTAAAAATGGCCAAATATCTTAGTAAATTTTACTGTATTAAATTGTTTGTCTATAACAATTTTTCAATGTCTAACTAACTAGTATTGCATTTGAATAATTCTGATTTTGTCATTGTATATTGATTTAAAAATATCCATTCTAATTTTCAAGCTTTCAAAAACACATAACATAATTCTTCATTCAAAACTAACATAACACCAAATTTAAGCACAATTAAATATTTCTAAATTGATTTATGTATATCAAGATTCAAACTGTATAAAAGAAATTGGTTTTAGATAATTTTGTAATTTTGAAGTTTTCTATACAAAAAAATTCTTTAATATTAGCCATGTGACAGTATTATGAACTTTAAAAATTCATAACAAAAATATTTTTAGGTAAAACGCATACTTTAATAACTGCAACAAAAAAATTCAATCTTTTCAATTTTTTTTTTTAACTTTCTCTTATGCCAGAAAACACTTAGGCTTCTAGAACTTAGAAACAAAATCGATCCCCTTTCTTTAATAAGGCTATCACTACACACGACAAACTTAAAAACTATCAGTAAAAAATAGATTCGTATTTTTATCAATCAGGACAGTAGAATTCATTTTATGTACGACATTGTTTGATCGCAAATACTAGATATTTATCAATTTATTTATTAAATTCTATTATTTATTTATTAATTATTTTATTATTTATTTATTAACTTCTATCTTCTATAACCATTCCGGAAAAATACATTTAAAATGGAAATAAATGTCTGAATGTTTCCTATGCATTAATTCATCAAAATTATAAATGATAGTGACTGTAATGATATGATGTATACCACATAACTCCAATTTTATAATGTTCCAAAACCGACAATGAGGAGGGCAGCAATAATTCCATGGTTCGAAAGTTTGTCAGCAATAGTCAGATGGGAAGTTCTATCTCGGCCTTATGAAGTACCTCTTATAAATTGTAGTAGCACCGAGTCTCCATGGAGCAATGCAATTTTTTTTTTCATGATAGAATAGATTATGCCTCATATGGACACTCATCAGTATCATAAGTTATATAACAAACAATTCGATATATTCGTTATTCTGGATCAAAAAACAATCATTATAAGAATCGTGTCCATTGATAAAAAAAAAAAAAAAATAAAAAATAGAAGCCTGCCTACGAAAAGCTGTAATTGTGCGTTATTTATTCCAACCTGAAGTAACACCAAAAACCCTAATCTTAATGGAGGCGATAAAACCCTTCTTTTATGATGATATAAATTATTATTCCGGTTAATATAGCATCAGTCTCATTTATTAAATAAGGCTATTTCTTACTAATTTATCAGCGATAAGGGAGGGGAATAATTTCTTCCATGATAACATAGATAAATAGCGAGCGCATTTGCTAAGTATGTTGAAACCCCAACACATTCTTCGTGCCCAATACATTCTTTTCGTTTTGTGGCATCCATTTTTTTGAAAAGTGGAGGAAACATTTGATAGCTAATTTTACTGTCGATTTGTCACTAATTTCTTTTCTCGATTTTAAAAATAGGCTTACTGTAATTTTAACATATGGGTATTAAATACAAGTGCTATTTAAAGCACTGCTAGTGGATTTTTAATTCATTAGTTCGTTTTCCGTAAAATTTTTAACTATATTAAAGTTTATCTCATATCGTAGGAATTTGCTAAAATATTTTTAAATTAAATTATTTACTTGTTTTTCTTGTTTAAAAACTATCAGGACTCTCTGCATTTGGAAAGACATGTTTAATTAAATTCAAATTAAACAAGTATTATTTTAATTAATTCTTTTGATATATCTTGTTAATATTAATACTTTTCATTTTATCTAGATATGCTCAGAGAGATATGATACACCTGGAACGCCTCCTTCCGAGTTAAATGAACCTGATTTCTATATCAAATGGGAGAAAACTCTAGATATTTTTATCATACAGTCCAGATTTCCAGCCTGGGATGTTCTTCGGACAGGTTAGGAATATTTATAATATTAGTAAATTTGGAAAACATAAAAAAATTAGTAAAACATAAATATCAAAAATAGATCATTGGTAATTGAATGATCATTGATTGTCATTAAACAATTGTGGCAATGAAACTAATATGATATACTTACGCATCCTTCTTCCCATAAGGATTTATTAGAGACAGAGGAAGGAATGAATGAAATAAAAATATAAGGTATAGTTTCCATAAATGAAAACTTTTATCAAGAGTATGGAAGAGAAAAAAGTTTGGGACACGATGTAATCTAAGTTCTCTTTTTTTCCAAAGCAAATTACTTCGTGATACCAAAGAAAATTGCTCAGTTGTAGATTGTTATCATAACAGTGCTGACTACCATTAGGCAACTAATAAAATACTGAGAGAGTTATTTAACTATGTGATATATACATGCTACAATTATATTCGAGGAATATGCATGTATAAATATTAGTTTTGCATCTTATTTGTTTTGTTTTTATCATTTTAACTTATTTTAAGCCTTTTAAAAAAAAATTTGTGCATTAAAATTTAGTGCATTTAATTTAAATGTACAGAAAATAATTTAAATTCCATTGTATTAATCAAACAATCATATTATCTTCAAACAAATAGAATAAAAGTTTCCTTTTTACAGGAATAGGAAAGCTTTATTGCTAATATAGCTTCATCTAATAATGCCAGAAATATCAGTTATTACAAACATGTATGAATCTTTTTTCCAGCAAATGTTATGTGTTATTCCTAATCTCTTCTCTACAGGCGTTAAGAGGAATAGGTAAGAAAACGAACTTCTATTAAGTAACGCTATTGTTGTGACATCGTTATTATTCTTTCATTCAAAGGTCTATCTCCAAGATTTATTTCGCCTTACATTGCTCTGTGGATAAAAAGAAACCTTTCTGAAAGAATGGTGAATAGAAGTTGGTGTTATTAATTTCCAGGACAATGCGAAATAAATAAATGTCAAAGGACAAAGTGAGATTTTTTATGAATATTGTCTTGTACAATGTCATCTAGTTTCTTAGCTTCAATTTGGGAAGCAATATTTTTGTAAGTCTTATAAATCATGTTGCTATTTGTAATAAATTGAAGATGCTAGTATTAGGAGAGACAGTTATTAAAAATATTAATTTTATGATAGAAAATCATTGTTTTTCTTAAAATAAAAATATATAATTCATGTAGATTTTGATAACATAAATTAGAGAAGCATGTATCGTGTATTAAATATTATTATAATTCATTCATCATTATTATAATTCATTCATTATTATTGTAATTCATTTTATAAATATTTAATTATAAATTATGTGTACGCATTTTAAATGCAATCAAACATCTAACACATGTTTCATTTTGATTGGCCATGGTAGTCAATATTTGTGTTTTATTTTGTTAGATCTTTAACATACGAACTATGCTACAATAAAATGTGACTATATTTATTCAAGTTTTTGCTTGCTTCCAGTTTGACTAATCGAATCATACACAAAATTAGGCAGAAAATATATTATTTAATCACACTTTTCTAAAGATTGGAAATTCCTTTTAGTAAAAAATAAGTTTATTTCAAATAAGTTTTGAGCATCATGTGTGATGAAAAGAAAGTGGTTCAAAAACGTTCAAAGTATATACTTTCGTTTTTAAAAATATTTGCTGGCAAGATATTTGCAATTGAAAGTATCCCTTTTAACGCCAAACACCCTTTTTAAAAAGTGAACCCACTCACCTTTATTTCAACAACGGACAATTTTATGATGGGTGCCATAAAATAGGCAGTTTTTATCTCCATTTCTGTAGGTTTAATTAACGTGAAATGCAGAGAAATATTCAGACGAACTTGTTAATTAGCTGCTTTTCAAAATTGAAACATTCATTCACTTAATTTATCCTTTATTTCATGTAATATTTTTTAATTTTATCTGTATAATCTAATAAGTTAAGTTGTGGTAAACTTATTTTTCAGATGGTGGGCACTATCTTATTCCGGTGAATTTTTGTTGGGAATAGCATTCACTGATGAAATTGAATAAACAAAAATTCATGACTGAAAGAGTGAAAACAGCATGGTTTTATTAATTAATAATTGAAACATTTTTAACTTATTTGTTGACTTATTAAACTTGCTATTTTAATTAAAAATATCTTCTTATTATATTTAATTAATCATTGAATTGTTTTTTTAACTAACTGTTCCTAATAATAAAAAAAAGCTTTTGAAATAATAATTTTATCTAACAAAATCATCAATTGAAGAAAGTTTGTTCCTATTATAAACATATCAACATAATCTTATACACTATCTTCTTCTAAAAATTATTAATTTTGTGAAGGTAACAAAAAATCTGTAATTTCAGCATAAATTAAAGCCATTTTCAGAAAACTAGCACCATATTTCAGAGATGTTGACAAGTGATATGAAAATATTCTTGGAAATATTTCTTATGCACTGTCGTATTTTTCCCACAGAGAAAGTGATACAGCATTTATTTTCCCATTGGAAAAGAATGTATATTCTTTGCTGAGTGCAAATTCCCATTACCCAATCTGACAGCAGAAAAGAAGTATCGAGTATTTATATTTACATGCAATTAGTGTTTTTTACTATCAAGAACAAAACTGTCACCAAATATGATAACAGATAATCAGTGTCTTGGCTAATGATACATCATGAAATTAACGATTGACTGTTCGACCTTCACAGGTCGGAACAATTACGGGATGGGATGTTAATTAAGCTACGTGATGAATTGCTGCATGGATACTAGGTGATAGACCATGAGCTTTGAGGGTCGAATACATCAACAATGAGCAGTGAAGAAAAACTGACGCACCTATCTTGAGAGGTTTTTTAAAAGGAGGTTTTAGAGATGGGAAAGAAGAATATTCTGCGACTATTCTACAGGATGTATTCTGTATGTTCTGAAAATAACTGAACAAGCCGAAGATTCCGCCTGTTTACAAAAAATGAGCCCTTTGTGGTTCGTGTATCCCACCATGTAATTACTATCATTAGACTTCCTGCTTGAGAATTGGGTGAAAATATCAGAACTTGAAGTGAACCGCATTTGTGAACCTAATTTATATTTTTAATTTTGTTTTTTTGTAAATAGAGGAAATATTTTCCTTATTAAAATATTCACGGTCATAAATTTTGAAGAAATTATTTAATGAGCTGCACCTTTCCCTGCTGTCGTCCAATGCAGCAACCTCCCGAGCCAATTACTTCTCTCTAAAGAGTTTTGATTTCTGCCTCGAAAATGACTCTCTTTTCGTTTTAACACGTTGTTATTATTTTCTACCCTCGATTACGCTCTGGGCTCACTGATGACTTTTCAAATGGAAACTCTACAAATAGCCTTGCAGAGAGCGCTGGTGAAAGGAGTTAATAAGAAAAACTTGATGAGAATTGCTCAGAGTTCCTGTCGAGTCTCAGTTTTCAGTCCTTCCTTAAAAAGAGGCCATCTACGAAGGAAGTGTTTGTTAGAAAATATGAAATGGAAATCCATACATTCCCTATCGATTCCGAAGCAAGAGTATTTCCTCAATTCCACTTTCGTAACTTCAAATTCATGGATTTGTGATATTCATGATTACCGGAAGTTGCTTTCTAAATATATGAATATTCTAAAATGCATAAAATGTTGTTTCTACTAAATAGTTCCTTTCTATAAATATTTCTAAAGAAATAATATTGCTTTGAATAAATTGTTTCTTGAAAAGTATTTTTGCAAAATATTTCATATTTAGTTGAATATTAAAAATAATAATCCGCACAATGCATTTTATAATATTTGCGAATAATTTTTTTTATTTATTTTCTCAAATATATTTCTTATTTTCACAACTGAATACATGTAATTCAAGGCCTACAACTAAAACTTGTAGTTTGGAAAAATTGACTTGAGTTACAGCAAAAGGGTGAATCTTGAAACCCAAGAAGCAAGGATAAATTTTTGAAATATTTTTAAGTTTCCTAATGGTTTTTAAAAACAACTTATTAACGTTATTTAAAAATTGTAATAAAAATATTTAAACGGTCCAGATCCTATACTTATGATATTTCCTTGATCTAACTCTTGAAAATCTGGATATTTTAAACAGTGAAATTAGGTTCTGAATAATATTAAAACTAAGCAATTCTAATAATTTATAGCCTGACTTTAAACTTTATATATTCTGATATTAAAATTTGCCCAATATTTTTTTTTTTTGAGTTTGAATAATTACTTTTCATAAAAACAAATCAATAATTTTTTCTTGTTTATTAAGCTCCTTTTAATCTCCAAGTGATATTCTATAACCATCAGAATGAAGAAAATAAAAAAGGGGATTGTGCTAAACTCTTTTTCAGCTTCCATTCTGCATAAATGATTTTACCTAACAACATTTAGTATTTCTAGTTCCGCAATTTAATAAAATACTTTTAATTTAAGCAATAGTTGTGAAGGAAAATATCAACGTGGCACACATTTCCCCTACATAATTAGTTCAATGTAAAAAAATAACTTTTTCACTAAGGTCTTTTCTGTCTATTTTTCTGTCTATGCTGGGAGTGGCATGATAAATCTCTAGTCCGGTATGCCCTACCATTGGGTATATATATATAAGGAGGAATGATCTACCACATAACTATTTGGAGCTGTTTGTCCAAGAGAACGGTAGTATAATTCTTCTGCTTGATTTTAGCAAACTTTAAGAGACCTTTCAACACTTACCAGGAAGTGGAATGATGCAGAACAAAGCCCATTACGCTAATTACTAGATTACTACCACCCTTTTTATGATTCAATACAAAATAAATAGCTGTAGTGGCTTGATGCATAGCGCGCGCTGGATTTCCGTAACAAAGGGGCTGGATTTGAAATTCGTTAATCGTTGCAAAAACCGAAAGATTCTGCGCATTCTGGGGATGACATGATAAATCTATAGTCCGGTGTCCTACCATTACGTGAAAGGAGGAATGCAGAATAGACGATCTACCATATACATATTTCAGAAATGTTGTCCAATAGAATTATAATATAATTCATCCACATAATTACAGCAAACATTAAGTCATTTCACAGCTTACGTAGGTATGATGCATTACTATTAGAGCAAATCCCATTATGCTAACTATTAGATACAGCATTGCTGCACTTTTTTTTTATTGATCCAATATAAAATAAAACAGCAGAATTTACATACTTTTTCATTTCCCTCAATTCATTCAAAGATTATAAGACATTACTAAAATAAATTGAAAACTTGAAGACAGAAATCAGTTATGACACATTAATATATTTCCTCACTCACTCCAGAGGAGAAAAATCTATCAATGTAATTCACAAAATAATGGCATGTAAACTCACTGAAAGAGCTTCGTGTTTTCACCTTGTAATCAAATAATCATCAAGAGTTTTACCTTTGCTGATTTGGAAGCGCATCAATATTCTCAATCATTCTTAGCAGCTTTCTCAAAAGAAAGCAATCAAAGGCTGTTACAGTCTGCAGTCCCATTAACTGAGAAATGAATGCTATTTCTTATAGCAATATTTCATTTCCCGTTACAGAAATCGCGTCATATTTTGCCATTATTCTTTCTATCACATATTTCCTTATTTATTGTGACACTTTCTCGGAATATATTCGTTTCATCAAATGGAAAAAAAGAAAACAAACTTGCTCTGAAAATAGATGGAAGTTTTTGATTTTCTGCTTTTAATGAGATGATGCTTAGATTCTATAATAAAGAGAAATTTGCATATTTTATGAATGAATTAAGTCTATTAAAAGAAAAGTTTTTTGTTATTATTTTATATATGATTATTATTATTAATAATATAAATCATTATATTACATTTTATATCATCATTTATTTTATGTGTTTTTCACAAAAAAAAAAAAAAATGGTAATGACAAAAGAATATTTAATTTCTAAATATGAAAATCAAGCATTTTTTTAAATTATTTTGAATTTTTAAAATAAAAAAATAAGTTGGTTATCATCATAATAAAACGTAAACTGCTAGGAAAACCTAGTGTGCTTGTTCAATGTAGCTAGTAGAATACAGACAGTTATCCTTACGCTCATAAAGGGCTGCACTGCTGTTAGCAATTTAAAGAATTACTACACAAGTGTAGCTTAAAAATATGCTACAGACGAAGTAACACTACTCCTCAACATTACGATACTATTAGGACCAAAAACCCGCGGTTTGAAGTGGATTCTGAACACCTACAAACATTCATGACACAGCCAGGATTTGAACCCAATACTTATGGGTACCAAACGCCAGAGCGCCAGCCACCGGCCATGAGGCCACGGGAAATTATATATTGAATCTAAAAAGAAATAATTCGCAGAAAATGAATGTTGAAATAAATTAATTTAATATTTTCAAGTTTAGTACTTTTGATTAATTAATGAGATTCATTTTAATTGCCAATTTAAGTTTCCCAACTCAAATTAATTACTCCCTTTTTTTATTAAAAGAAATGAAGATAAGAACAGTGAGAATGAAATATGATATATTAACATGACAATGATATATGATATATGAACATGACCATGACACTTATACATATAATCGAAGTTAATACATATCAGATATATACTAATCACATATACATACACTCAAGAGCCAAAACATTATGACAACCGCTACATTTTGTAATGAACTCGCCTGGATGACGTGGAAGCACGGAATCAGTGGGTGGTGGTTTAAGTGGTATTTAACTGCTGCTGGAGAGCCTGAAGAATCATTCTTCACTTACTTCTGTGTGTGATGGGAAAGGCTGCGGATCTAAGCGACTTTGATAGAGGGCATATTGTAATGGCTCGAAGTCTCGGAACAGCATTTCCGAAACTGCACGACTCGAGGTTTGTTCAAGATTCACAGTTGTTAGTACTTATGCAAAGTGGATGAATGACGGTGAAACCAGCAGTAGAAGACATGGTGTTGATCGTCCACGCTATCAAAGAAAAAGGTCGTCGGAGGACTGTCTCGCATATGGTTGGCGCAAAAACCGAGCCAAACAGTGGCTCAGCTGACAGCCCAATACAATGCAGGACCCAGTAGAATAGTATCGGAGCACACTATTCAGCGGACACTGTTGGATATGGCTACGCAGCAAACGTCCCACTTCGTGGGGGCCTTTGCTGACCAAGCGTCATCGCCAACCGCGCCTGGGCGCTGGGGCCTGGAACATCGTGACTGGTCCATGGATCGCGGGAGAGAGTTGCCTGTCAGATGAATCATGGTTTGTCATTCATCACGCCGAGGGCGGTGTCAGGATACGCCGCCCTCCAGGCGAAAGTTGCTCCCTCAATGTACAGTAGGTCATACACAGGCCGGGTGGTGGCGGTATTATGCTTTGTGGACGTTCTCTTTGGGCGTCTCTGGGACCCGTGGTTGTGGAAGAGCAGACCATGAATGCTACAGGGTATCTCAACATCATTGCACCATTTGCACCCTTACTTCTGGCCTCTGTTTTTTCCAGCTGAAATGGAATGTTCCAACAGTGGACAACGCCCCTTGTCACAAGGTTAAAATTGTGTTGGAGTTCCAGGAACATGATGCTGAATTCCAGTTAATGTTCTGGTTGTTTAACTCCGGATCACAATCCGATAGAAACACATTTGGGATGTCCTGGGACGGCAGCTCAGATTTCGAAGACCACCACCTGCAATATCTCGGATTTGGTGACCGTTGCTCAAACATCTGGTACAATCTGTTCTGCGGCCATCTATCAAGGACTTGTGGCATCCATGCCAAGGCGGGTTGAAGCTGTGTTGAGCGCCAAAGGTGGGCCAACTCGTTATTGACAGGTGGTCATAATGTTTTCGCTCTTTTGACTATATCGGCGCATATAATCACATTCCATCACACTTCTTCAAATTTTCTCAAAAAAAAAATTTAATTAAAAAAAAAAAATATTTTCATATTTTCTGCAAGAACAAAAACTGCTTTTTAAACTTTATTGGAAATTCAAACGAATGTCGATAAACTCTTTCAAACACTTTTTCTGTAGAAGTAACATTAATCCTTTAAGTCTTCTACGTGATAAGAGTGAAAAATTCGCATAGTTGCCATATATTAACAAATCTCGTCGTGATTAGCTCAATATTATTTTCATTCCATTTTTTTATTACATACAACTCAAAAGTTTCGCTTGGAGAAAAGAAAGTTTATCTACACTTCGATGTTTTATTTCATCTAGATTTGCTCATACTCTTATATGCAGGATGGCCTGATGACCAGTTAACTAGTTCTTCAGCCTTGATATAGCAGGCTTCAGGTTGGAATCCTGGAGATAATATGGTTCTTTTTTAGTGGTTCTGAATCCATGCTAAACTGTAAGTCCCGCTCTTAATTATCCAATAGTTTTCAAAAAGTTAAGGTAGAATGACAAACCAAAACCTATATGCAGGTTTTTGCAAAATTTTGAATTTTGTACAAATTACATTATTTCTAAACATCATTATTATTAATTTAAAAACAGAAGCTTTTAAAATTATTACTCAGTTTTTTTTTTTTTTTTTCATTAGTGAACGTTTTTATGACTTCTATAATAATAAAGAAATACGAAATATTAAAAGATGTACCTTTAATAAAAATATTAAGATAATATCGTGTGATTTTTCATAGGCTTCTCCAACACCGATCGTCTTTATTTTTTATTCATTTAACTTCTTGCATCCTGTATAAGTGATGGGATTATTTAATATCATAATTAATATTGTTTACCATCAAAGGCAAACAGCTAAATATGAAAGAGTGAAAGTTAAAAAAACACCTAAGAATATGGTATATATACCCAAAAGAAATAATAGAATTCAAGTATTAGTCAAATAACGCGAGAATATATGTCAAATTTTTTAATATTGATTCTTAACATTCATATTTATGTTTAAGAAATAGCAGTAATTAAAACTCGAATCAAACTTTGTGAGACATAATACAATAATGTTTTTCTCCGAAATGGGAGAGTTTAGTTGGAAATTTAACTAACGAAACTCTTTTGTTTATTCTGTATTTGAAGTTGATATTAATCCAATTAATCCAACTCCACCTGGCTAATCCAATAAAATCCGTTGGGTGAAAATCTTTCTGTTAGATGCGAGTAGGTAGCAATGAAGTTCATACCTATTCAGATGCCTCTTCAGATGTCTGTTGCAAACTGCGTTAATGAAGTATCCACCATGGTACCCTGGTTAAGTTAAAAGTGTGCTACATATATATCATTCTAGTAGTGAATGACTTTAGGTGGGAAGAACAATTGAAAATGGATTGCTGAACCAAGGGTGGTTGGTTTGAATTGTGGCGCGAGATACTAAATCGAAATCTTCTATTCTTATGCCAGAGATGGATTCAATAAATCGGTAACCGAAATTCTTCTGCTGAGCTGAAGGGAAAAAATGCGAAATGCTCGTTTCGCAAATTAGAGTGTAATTAATAAATTCCCGCTCGATTAAATTAATAAACCCCACGGCTTCATGTGCTATATCTCTGCCGTACCTGTGGCGAATGGTTAAAATGTCTGTTATTTGAAATCAATCGCAAAGCCAATCCAAAGTTTTCAACCTCCTTCTTGTTGATTTTTACATAATTATTAATAAAATATTTTAAGAAAGCTTTAAGGCGTATATATATATTTGCACGCTATCTCAAGTACAGTAGACAACTTAATTAAATATTCTCTTCCGCAGATAGCACACTGTAAGTAAAATTTGGTTAGTGTCCACCTATGTGGTTTCTTCAAAGGATTGAAAGAGGGAAAGTGCAGCAAGCTGAGTATTCTGTAAACACTAAGTTCAAAGCACCTGTCAAACTTCCAGAGTATCACAAAACAAACACAGTAGAGCAAAAGTGACCAACTTGCTTTTTATATGAGAGCAGCATTCTAAAAGGAAAATTTGTTCGATTTTTTTTTTTTTTTTTTTATAATTTCTATAGTGAACGAATTTTCAGCTGAAATAATTGAGGGCATAAGAAGAGATATATTACTTAAAGCTAATATTAATTTAATAACATTGGTAAAATTAAAAATAAATTTATATTAAATTTGCAAGCTATTTCGAAAAAAAAAAGAAAGATTTATAAATTCGAATTTTACATCTTCATGTAGGGTATGAAGTATTCATATCAAGGCGTTTTTAACGGCCCAAATATTTTTTGGATATATAAAATTGTGGAATATGTATTTCCTTCGCACTTTTTAAGTATGTCAACCATGAAAGGAAATAGCTAACGCAAGAAGACTCAAGTTGAATTCCACTGATGGAGTCTGCTCCAGAAAAGAGGTCACTGAATGGTGAATTGACACTGCTTGCAAATCGTCTCCCAACTGCAGTTGGCAAGCTGCCTGGTGGAAGTTTCCGTGTTTTGTTTCAGAATGTGGTGCAACTACACCAAGATTTCCTATCAGAAGACAAGGTTCTTCTTATCGCCTATCATTGGGTTGTTTGATTGGTTTGGTTTTTCACTCTACAGACACTTTGTGCGCACTTTAGGCTAATTAGAACGGGACCTACTGTGTGACGTGGATTCCAGATCACTAATAAACATCCATGCCCCAGCCAGAATCTCGAAACTTAAGTCTGTGGTACCAAAGCACAGAGCGCTAACAAACTGTCCACCAGGTCGCTTGGGTTGTTTGAGGCACTCATAAGCAAAACACGATGAATAGCGATATTTAAACAAAAGGAAAGTTAATCTAAACCAAACTCTGTAACAAAATTAACACACAGATTCAATTCTATCGATGGTTTGTATTGCAATCAGTACTCCTCAAAATGAAAAAAAATTCGATGGTGCTGTTAAAAACTTTTCAAATCGACAATATCATCTGTATAGCGAAAGATTCAGGTGTTTCTCCCATATATCACACATGAGAAAGAAACAATTACCTTTAAAGCATATCTCAAGCACTATTTCTACATGCCTTACACTATGCCTCATACCTTCTATACCACATACCTCCTATTCTGAAACTGTTACAACCTTTCCTTGTAAATATTTAAATAACAGATTAATTTTCATGAGCTATAAAATTTTAAATAATTTAATTTGAAAATTGCTTTATTGTTTTTTGTTTAACATTAAATCAACTATGCAGTAAAAAGCTGTATTGCATTCACTGCTGCTTTTTTAGAACGATTCATTTCGAGAAAAAAAATTTCTAACTTCAAACATTAGGAATTTTTTATGTGTTTGCAAGTTTTAACAATTGGTGTTTAATCAAATCTATTTAATTAAAAAATACAAATACAATTATGTGTTCGAATGGGGTGTAGCACATGATTTAAATAATAAGTAAGAAGATTTATTATTACTCTGAGATCAAAATTCAATGTGGTATAATATTCATTGTCCTTGTAGATAAAATTTCCATTAAATCTGGAAAGTTCAGAAGAAAGAGTTGTTTCAATCACAGAAAAACTTCATGGTTATCCTATAATAAGTCCAATATTTTTCACTTTGTGATGTGAAATATGATATTGCGAGCTACAGAATATTAGAAAATGTCCCTATAAAGTATTACAATAATTGGAAAAGTAACAAACAAATTATAAAAATAAACCTAATTAATCAGCTATACTCAATTTCATTTCAAAAGGCTACTCGAAAAAGTTTTGGAAATCATATTACAATATCAATAGGAATTTAATTGGTAAAGATGCAAATTTTAGAAACCCGATCTTCTATAAGAAATTATTTTTAGGGATTTTCTTAATAATGAATAAATATGAAGTATGAATTAAGGGCTTTATGATAAGCAAGGAACACGCATTATGTTTATTATAACACAGAGGGAAATTATCTTAATTAAGTCAACGAAGAATTTTATCGTTGTTAGCATGGTATCGAATTATTAGCATTATAATGCAGAATTACAATAATATTTTAGCTTTGAACAAATCAAATAATAATATAATTTTCCCAAAACCTTTCTGGCAAAATTTTTTTAAATGTTAAAACAATCCCTTTATTCAGTTTGTCAAAAAATTAACTTCAAACTAAGCAATACTTTATGACAAACATACTCAATTACATGAGCATTCAGATCAAACAATGTAAAATTAGTAACAACTCTCACTTAATTGAAGAAGTAAATTTAACAAAAAAGATTTTTAAGAATTTTATTTGTGAAGATTAATTTGTGTATCAATTTGTGAGCATTTAGATATGGTGATTTTTAAATCTATTTCAAAAACTTATTTGCTTTATCTTTATTTTTAGAAGAAAATTACTGCACCCACTTGGAAACGTATGCTTCTTAAAGTCATAGTACAAATTTGCATTATTTTTATAGTAGTAAATATGTTGTTAATAAAGGCAGCTGAAGATTCAAAAATAAAGTTATTTATTGGAAAGTGCATCTTCAATCAAATTCATACTTATACACATAAATGTATAGTAAAGATTTAGTGTAACACTGGAAACTCTAACGAAAAAGGGTGTGAGCTTCTGTCAAAGTAACAAGGACAACAGTCTGTTCTAGTCAACGAACCTAAAAGTGCCATGATTTGCTATTTGCAATCAGCTATTAATTTATGACCACCGAATTTAAGATAATGTTCCATTAAATATGAAGAAAGAAATGCAATTAAAAACATTTTTATACAAACGAAAATTCAGCATTAATTGATAATATCTGCTTTTGTAATAGAATTGTAAGTAGGCATCATTGAATCTTTGACGAATAATGCTTTTCTAAATCTTTCCTAATCTTCTGCTTCCTTCTTTTGCCATCACTGCTTTCTTTTATTTATTGCCCCATTCCCCCTTAAAATGTCTCTGAAGCTAAATATCATCCCTTTCACTGTCTCTTAGAGGGGTGGTTTGATCCCTCTGAGAACCAATGCCTTAACTAATCAGAATTTAAACAACTATAAATTTTTAGTTACTGGATATTTTTTGTTATTACTTTTTAATAACTCTCTGACAGTACTGCTCTTCACACATAATTCTTGCAGGGATACCCACCCAGGAGACATTTTACTTTTAAACATTTTACTTAAGGTAAAGGAAAGTAGCCATATCTTATATCTCATCAAGTCATATATTATTCCTCATCATAGATACTCTCTATCCTGGTATTAAGAAATAGGTATAATATTATAACACTATAAATACTCACGTATTTAATAAATAAATCATTA